>LGRX02033634.1:0-54176 GCA_001247695.2 Cymbomonas tetramitiformis | reverse complement strand
ACCCATATTTCTTATTTTCGAGTATTCCATAGCTCAAAAAAGCCAGCCAGCTATTCTCGACAACTTCGGTACCCCCCCCAAAAGAAAAAGCTGGCTGGTTTCTTATCGCCGGGTTTTCTTAAAGGTGAGTGATTACTGTACTGCACTTTTCTACCGTGTTGCCTTTATGTATCCCTATTTCGCGCATAAATATCACTAAACCCTGATTTTTTTGAAATATATATAAATCCAAAAATGACATATGATAATATCATTTTCATCGAATAGTGTGTTTCGATAGCGAGGTAACGTTGACGGCAATGTCGACGCTCTATCGGAGAACATAAATGGCAGAGCTTTATTGGTCAAGGCAATTGCATCGCACGCAATATAGGTCGATTGCCTCTTCTCGTTGATGCCGCGGAATAATAAGCGCCCAAGTGACGTCGATTGGAATGACCAGTGTCCTTAGACGGTAAAATGGATAAGAATATACAAAGTCTGGAGCGTGTAAGTTGGAGTATACAAACTCCATCCTTGGTGTATACTTCTGAAAGTGAGGGGTTTTGAAAATTGTGGCGTCCCGCATTTCAATGCGCACCGAGGTCACGATTTGCCCGCCAGATATCTGCTGTCTCACGATGGGGCGACCCTTTGGAATTCCTGCAAAACACGCGACGCACTGGATTTCCCAAAAGTATAGAAACTGCAGGTAGTCCCCATAGGACCAAGCACTCATTGAATTCCGTTCTGCTGGATGCCGCGTATCCCCCGGGTACTTAAACAAAGGTCGGCATCTTGCATATGGCTGTCCTAATATATGACCCCTTGCAAAACGACAGAAAAACTTATGCCGTGCATAATCAGCTTTCTGACAAGTTTGGGGGGCTTTGCAGTACTGTAATTCGCAAGATAGCAGCCGGTACACGTTGCAAGTTGTAAACGATCTTGCCCGCAGTCGAATCGAAGCCCGCAGTGCAGGCAAACTGGATACAAAATTTTCATCCGTAAAGGCAGATTATCATGCACGCTTGCGTCATACATTTGAAATTGTATCTTATGGTCATCTTCCATCGATTTCTTGAGCGCTAGTTCTGAGGGCGAGGACTCTTCAGGGAACCATAGTAACCAAACGTTTTTATCTGGATTTTCCTTCCGCAAAGTAGCAAATATTGTCATTGGAAATGATTGAACTGAGATGGATGTGAATAAAGGTGCGTCGATGAAGTGTCGAGCGGGAAAATGAATTTGGAAGAGAGGGGAATAGGTTTCATACCTCAATGGTGCACTAGTCGTCTTGGTACCGCTCAACTTCATTTAACCAATATATAATCAGGCAATCGCAATGAAAGCGGAGGCATGTCACCCGCCCCATAAATGACATCGGTTCCACAACAACATATGTCGCCCATACTTTTGCAGAATATACTTTATTTACAACTGTCATATCAAGATATACCATACGTGTTTCATCAGCGTACTTCTGCACTGAGACAACAATAGGTTATTAATATCAACAAATCAAGGTATGGTTTACTGGAGGTCAACATTAGCATAAAAATTTTCAAATATTTTTATTTGATAAATAGGTTGGCTGAACCTATCTAAACATATTATGCACTTCGGGGAGTCAAGTGGTTAAGGCATGAAGAAGGTATGGTCGATACCGTTCCGCGATCTCCCATACTTAACCATACTTAAGCACCAACTAAAAACACATATATCTCGACATCTAGATCTGCAATTTTTTATGCTAATGTTGACCTCCAGTAAACCATACCTTGAAATATTGACCTATGTGCTGGCACCATGTCCTAGCAGAGAAATCATCATTGCCTAGCGAGCTTTACTATTTACGTTTCTTGTTCTGATCGGATTCCGGCTTTCCGCCTTGATGTGCCGCTTTCCGCTTAGGTATGCTGGGCATAGGCCCCGCCGCGGCGGCTCTGGCGGCCTCGGCCTCCTGTTTCTTGGCGGCCTTGGCGGCGTCGGCCTCCTGTTTCTTGGCATTGCCGGCATCTGCCTTCTGTTTTTTGGCGGCCTTGACGGCCTCGGCCTCCTGCTGCTTGGCGGCCTTGGTGGCCTCGGCGGCCTCGGCCTCCTGCTGCTTGGCGGCCTTGGCGGCCTCGACCTCCTGCTGCTTGGCGGCCTTGGCGGCCTCGGCCTCCTGCTGCTTGGCGGCCTTTTCCGTTTCCCTTATTTCGACCGCCGTCTTATTCTCCCGCTCCTTCTCGACTTTCTCTTGCTCTTTACGATGTGCCTCTCTCTGCCTTTTCACCTCGTCGTATTCCTGTTTGCTCAACACTTCGTCGGCCAAAGAAAAAAATCCATCAGGAAACCTACTGTAATGCGCTCTTTCGCCGAGTCGACCATGCCTTGCTCCCTGCATCCAAGACACCAGCACTTGTTAAAACCGATATATAAAGTATTTTTCAAAAAATGGATGTAGACATGAATGCTTACCTATCGAAAGCGACGGAACCCAATCCCAACATGTTGGCGGCTACCGAAGTGGTCCCCGATCCGCAGCACGCATCCAAGATGAAGTGATGTTCGTGATGAAGAGGTAACACCCCCTCGTACGCAGATTTCCCCCTCGCTTCCCCCTCTAACTCAGGACCTCGCATATGGATATTGATGATGTCGTGGATGAGCTTCAGCGGCTTCTGGTGTTTGTTAATTCTTTTTCCCTCGGAGTTATTGGCGAATTTCGACGAGTGTACAGGGGCATATTCCCAGGTGTTGGTTTGGCAAGAAGCCAAGAAGTGCTTATCGACGACATCACTATCCGCATTCTCCTCCTCACCGAGAACTCTAATCAAGTTCTTCATCCAGGGAAGCCTTTTATGAACGGCTGGGTGGGTTTCGTCTGCGAGAGCAATCAGCGCTGCTTAGTGTCTCTTACCCATCTTTATGTTGGCTGCAGCCAACATAAAAACCCAAAGTTCCGAATAATATAACTCATGGTTAATGATGCATATTGCTCGAAAGCAATGTTGTTTGAAGGGCTACTAGACCTTTACAAAATTGTCAATACGTGATATACCTGATTGCACCCACGGAAGCTTGCATAATTGTGCCCTAGAGCTAGGGCGTGATCGCGAAAAGACAAATAAGTACACCTTATGTTGGCTCCAGCCAACATAAGTGGTCATAATAAATGTGGGCAATAGGGGCGGCATGAGAAGGGCATTAAAAAATCGAAGACCTATGTTGTCAAGTTCTCGAGCTGCTCTTTCGGCAGTGTCTTGTCAAAACTTTCATCCGAGTTCATCTTGACCCTCAAAATATCGATCAAAGTAACATGGCTATGAAAACACCAAAAGTTTCTTGGGAAATCCACAAAATTGTACATTCTTTCGCATATTAACCCAAATTATCTTCGATAATTTTGAGCGGCCCAATATTGGTAACGCGTGTGTGAAAGAAAGCATCCCCGCCTTCATTTTGAGCTACTGAAATGTACCATCCGGTATCAACAGCTCCCGGGATTGTCAGCAAGGCTTATGTTGGCTCCAGCCAACATAAAGGGCCTTTATGTTGGCTGCAGCCAACAGATGGGTAAGAGACATTAGTCAGATTGCCCATGCTTAGACGCCAAAAAGTAATCACAGAATTGTACGTAACTTGACATCTACGGACCTGTAGGTGTTGCTTCCTTGACGTAGTAACACGAGACAAAGCACTCCATGCGGTTGACGTAGTTCCGTGGCGCAACGCCAGATTCCAAGGCCATCATGTTCGATCTGCTCAAAGGTTTACACCCAGAACATCTTTTCGGCGTTCCCATGGCAACACTGCTTGCAATTACACTACCGTTTGCCTCGCTCCAACCCAAACACAATGAAGCAGCAGCCACATGGAGATTACGATTGCATGAAAATTATGTTATAATCAGAAATGCTTTTCAAAAAAGCAGAGACACAGACATTGAACGACGCAAACTTCGAGAAAAGGAAGCCCTGGAACTGTGTCGCGGTTTCTAGACACAGTCATGGGAAAGATGAAACCTACTGAAAAAGGTGCAGCCGCAACCCCAGGTAGTGATGGAAAGATACCTGAGACATAATCAGAAAGACTAAACACAACACTAGATGAATACAAAAATAAAAAAAATATTTTCTACTAACCCGAATGAGCCAGATGAACTCCCACAGTGGCTCACTGACATTCTCAAGGATAGCCCTAAAATCCCCGATACGGCCGCCGCAAGACTATTGACAGAAATCACGCACAAAGAACTTCAACAAGCATACTCGGACTGTGGTATCTCTACAGCACCAGGACCCTCAGGGATGAGATACTCGCAGTGGATCAAGGGCCCAGAGAATTTTCAAGAAGTTACTGTCTCACTTTTTAACCACATTCTTATAACTGGGAGATTTCCTAAGAGTGCAAAATCTGGAGTCATCCTTCCAATCCCTAAAAACCCCTCTGCACCATGTACCATAGATAACTCCAGACCCCTCACAATGTTGGAAACGGGCCTTAAACTATTTAATACAATAATTGCTAACCGTCTCAAAACAATACTCAACACCCACCCCATTCTCTTTCCCATTCAAGATGCCTTTCTTCCGAATAAAAACATAGACGACTCACTCCAAATTTTGAATGAAGTAATTTCGGATGCCAACAGATACGACAAAGACCTCCACGTAGTTTACCTGGACCTCAAACAAGCATTTGACAGAGCTGAATTCTGGATGAGCAATTTAGCGCTCAGAAAGTTAGGACTCCCATCACAAATAATTAACATCATCTCAGACATCACCAATGATGCCTCTAGAATGGTACTTACTGAAGAAGGCCTCACAGATGAATGGTCCCTCGAATGTGGAGTTCCACAGGGAGAAGTTTTGAGCCCACTAAGGTTTGTAGCTATTATGGATATTCTGGCAATTTGGTTAGCAAAACGAGCAAACGGTGCAAACCCGACAGGAACCACATATGGATATGAACTGAACACGGAACGCCATAGACCAGACAAACCAGGAAATAATGTGATTCCTCCCTCCCAAAACCTATTAGAAAAGGACACCCCTTTATTTTAAATATCTTTGCACGGTTCTTCTGTGATGACATCATGCTCGTGGGAAAAACTAAAGACGAAGTTCAAGACATGCTAGGTATAGTTGATGAATTTATGAGCTGCATCGGTATTCCCATCAACGTTAAGAAATCCAAATACTCTTACAGAAAGCGCATCAAACCCCAGGGCAAAATGGTAACACGATATGAACTGTCCGATGATTTACTCATCTCTGGGGGTCATCTGGAGCCCAACACCAATGACTCAAGTCCTTCCATTGATGCGAAATGGATACCTCCTGAGTCACCAGATTTTCTCGATTTCTCCAACAGCAAAGAGGTAAACAGATACCTCGGAGTATGGTTTGCACTAAATGGGGAATGGGACAAACAGGCGGAAATCCTTATCGACAGACTCAAATCTACTCTAACATCCATCCAACTGCAACACATGACTCTACACCAGCTAAGATATGTTATAAATGCGGTTGTAGTTCCGAGAATGGCGTACCCTCTTAAAGTTACCTCAGCAATTGCCAACTCCTCAAAGAATGTTGCAATTGAATTAGACAAAATGATAGCTTCGTTTATAATCAAATACCTGGGCTGCCCAGTTGACACTAATCACCAAATAATCTGGACAGCAGTCTGCCAGGGCGGGTACGGTATTGATAGTGTCTTCGATATTGTAACCGCGTCGTGTATTACTGAAACTATGAACACCCTGTGTTCCGCAGATGAACACGAATATTGGCAACGCAACCACACGGACCGTATCACTGACCCCCACCTTATCTCACTATACCGTAGAAACAGCAATCTATGGCTTAAAATAATAATTCAAAACATGAACAACGAAATGAGTAAAAATGCCATCTCGGGCTTCCCCTTATCACACTATGCAACCTACAGTCACACAAAAGACAAACGCTTTAACTGGTTCAGGCGTACAGGTCACATTATGGCAAAACTTGGATAGGCTATCGACTCTAAAAATTACCCTGAAAATGAAGCGGGTGAAACCACATTAATCACCACCCTTCTCAGACAACTCTACATGTCGAGGAATGTTACCTCCGCAATTCAAAAATATAACCTCAAGCACACAGGTCCCTTTCTGACTCCCTGCGGTGGAATGTTAAAAAACTGGCAAGAAAGCAAAGGCTTTTTCAGGCTGAACGGTAATAGACCCCCTGGATGGCTAACCGAAATCGAAAAGGAAATGCTTCAAAACCCTGTAGATTTGGACCCACAGGCCAGATATGTAAAGAAACAATATAGAGACAACATAGTACCCCCGGATACGGGTGAGTTTTATTGGAAAGGAAATGGTGGCCGAGATTCCATCTCTCTTATTCACATTACCAATATTGACTTAGAGGCCATGTCAATACAATATACAGAATACAGTAACAATGCCATAAACCCTAATGTCTTTGTCAGAATCGAAGGAACCAGCAGTTTTCAATACGACTTTGAATATAGCATCACCAATGACGGTTGCATCCTAATTCCAGCAGGTTCCATTTTCGAATATAATGACCATATGGACCCGCCCTCTTGTTCTGTCCTTGCTAAAGTCAGTGATATTAACTCACACTATGATTACATCTCAGACAGACAGTATGAGACCATTATTGCCAGAATGAAAAACAAAACTGCGGAAGAAGAAAGTGAATATAGCTGCCCTAGCGACTCAGAAGAAGAATCTACCCCTCACGCCGAAAAGAGCAAACAAATGGAAGATTATGATATGGCAAGCGATGGTTCTCTATTTGCTGGTAAAAAATCAGCATGCAGTGGTGCAGCATATGCCATAAAAAACTTTGACGACGGAATGCCACCTGTTCGGAAGATGAATATCCCCCCCTCAAGAACTTTCGCCGCGCCGGGGCTTCTTATCAAGGAAGATATCCAAAACCCGAGTAGCACATCTGCTGAAATTGCAGGACTGCGATTTCTACTCACAGAACAAAAAGAGAAACTCCTCAAATCCATGACTCCAATGGTACATGCCATTGACTCCATGGCCGCAATATCTGCTGCAACAAAGGATGGCAGATCCATGAGTGCTCGGGACAAACTACGTGAAACTAATCGCAGAGATGTGCAGGCTGTTCGCCTACTGTTAGAAGAACTTGGCTTCTACAGTGAAGGAGACCACAGTAAAATCATCCTTAAATGGATCAGGGGTCACAATAATGACAAAGTCCATGACAGAGTGGACCGTGCGTACTGCTAAAAGAGCCTCATTCAGAGGGGGCTGTTTAGACATCTCCCGCTACGACCCTGCCGAGGAACTGCCCTTCTCGTTATTCTTTTTTGAGGTCCCTATTTTAGGCGATATCCGTAGTCACATTAGAAGAATTCAACGACTCTCACACTATCATAATTGGAGAACTCTACAGTCTCAAGGGAAGTACCTGAGAATGCTCAATGAGAATAACACCGCCCCCGCTAAAGATATTTCCAAAATAACACCTAAAGCTTTCACCGCTTCTAGAAGCAGAGAACTCCTGGGTCTTCAAGCCTCTCCAGCACGTTTATTTAAACTGGGGAAAATCGGGACTGAAAACAGTCCCTACTGCCAACAGAATACAAAATGCACCTTCGAACACATCCAACTTGAATGCTCAGGACATAATAATAGTTTGTATAGTCTTAGAACAACCCAAGATAGCGAACTAAGGAAAATCATCGCTGAAGAAATCTCAGAAAAGCCCAAACTACTAAACCCTGGAAAAGGTACCACATACATCAAAACACAGCCATCGAAACTTTTTCCACTTGCTGACCTAAGACAGGAAATGAATGAGGAATTATACTTACACGCTCTCCCGGAAGCTAGCATGTACCGTCCATCAAGTTCAAAAAAGAATACCATCGTTGTGACCGCTAAGCCTGAAGTGGACCATGTTACGGGAACAATTAAATATCCCGAACTCCAATATGTCCAAAAGAAAGAGTTTTGGAAACTCTTGGCTTGGCACCGCCTTTCCAACAAAGCAGTCCCATGCTCACTTGCGGAGTACTCGAATAGGGCACACGATATTCAAGAAGCACTCAATGCATGTAAGTTTGAATCGGGGAGATCCTAAAAACTGCTACGCAATCAGAAGAAGCCTCTTAGATATTTTGGTGGATGACAGAAACCTTGACAAAAACGGTTGTGAACTTTTCTCCAACCCACTAAATAATGCCCACCCTAGAATTCACTCGAGAAGATGCATACCCACCACAAGAATGAAAAAAGCCCTCAGGCCCTTCTGCCATCATGGGAAAATCGGCTTTGATGGTCTCGCTTGGGATGCCTACGTGGACCCGATAACAGGCATTGGCAGAATCGTTTACGGAAATCCCCCCTTTGATGGGAAGGATAAGGGCAAATCTTCGGCGGTTATGACTACCTTGGAAATGGGACATAAAGCGGCCAACACCGTCCCTGGATTTTCAGGAACATGGATTCTTCCGCTGTCTCCCAAAAACCAAAAAAGATGGTTTGATAAAGGCTTTAAACTTGTTTTCAGATTCCCGCATAACACTATTCCATTTATCCCACATGGTTATTGGACGGGTGATGACCCCTTCGTTCTTCCAGGTGGCGGATGCTATAAGGATGGCTTTTCGGATGTCGTTATCATAGCTATAGACAGTGCACCCAGTGATACTCAACCAGCCTTTGACTGGAGGCCTACACAGAAAAAGATTGCCAAATGGTTCCTCAACGTCCTTCCTAAGTCCAGAGTCACGGAGAAGAGGCTAGAATACACAGGAGTCAGTCCTGATATTTGGAATGAAGTTCTGAACGAAAGCGACAAAGTACTTCCTTCTTCGCTTTGCACATGGCCCACTCAAGACCCTCCTTATCATCAGAATGATATTGAGCCTTATTATGGTGGCCACCACGACACGACAATCACCAACGCAAATTCCAAGCCCTTCATAAGCACCGTGAAATGGCCCAAAGTTCTTACACTCATGGGATACCTCCCTCCTCATTTTGGTACTGTCCTCAACACGATAGGTTGCTGAAATCTGTATAGGCAGCCCTGACTGGGAGTCCCGGTCAGGCCCCTATGACAGATCCCTAGGACCAACACTGGACTGCTGACTGATCTGTAGGTTCGTACTGTGACACACGCGGTGTCACAGGTAGGCTAGACTCCGAGACCGTCCGAGACCGTTCCGGGTATATCTAGCTTAGGGTTTATTTATCTTATACAATTTATCCACACGAGTACGGGACTTTCTGATATCTAGTGTACTTGGATATTCCGGTAGGTCGTGGCCCCATCCACGTTTTCATTCCACTTGCTATCTTGGCCATGCTTGGCTAAGCAGCCGCTTGAAGAGGTGGTGCGCACTTGCGCGTTTGGGTGCGACTAGGATTTGGACATGACTTTACGGTAGACGTCTCTTGCGGCTGCGAGTCATGGGCACCGCGCGTTGCTATTGCTCGGTTTTGGCAATGTTCATTTGCGTTACTTTACCTGCCTTGATCCCGCTGGTTTACGTATTTTGGGCTGGTGCTCCGGACACCTTCGACCACATCGACATTTGCAAGTGCCCCACGCTCTTTTCGCCGCTCCGCACGTTCTGCCGTTACGTCTTCGCTCCATTTCCGCCACAACACCCAAACGTGCTACCGCGCATCATCTTTTCTATGGCTTTCAGAAGTATGGCGACATCTACACGAGCTCGCAAGCGCCTATTGAAGGATTCCGATTTGGACGCCTCGATACGGCTTATGGATGCGGTTCGGGACACCCCAACCGCTAGCACCCCGCGTGTGGTGCCCCCTGCTGCTTCCAGCAACTCCGACACCCACTATTACAAGTATTCTCTTAAGTTTTCTTAAGTTTGCTTAACTTTTCTTAAGTTTTCTTATCTTTTCTTAACTTTTTGCGTATAAACCCCCACAAGCCTCCATACGTATAAATTGTAGCGTTGCAATTAGCTATTGGCCGATGGAGTTATACGTTGGTGATATAAGTAAAACTTAAGAAAACTTAAGAAAACTTAAGAAAAATGACACCCAATGACACTTAAGACAAATGACCCACCCCACCCCACCCTATGACACTTAAGCAAATGACCGATGACACCCATCCCATCCTATGCCACTTAAGCAAAATGACCGATGACACCCACCCCACCCTATGGCACTTAAGCAAAATGACCGATGACACCCACCCACCCTATGACACTTAAGACATAACCGCTGTCGCGTTGCGGAAGCACCTTGTTGACCAGCATGCCGCGGTTGACGTGGTCAACAAGGGGAGATTACATCGGGCTTGGGCCAAGGGTATCCGCGAGGATATCCTTGGTTCCAAGAAACATCATTATCGCGGTACTGACGACGCGGACCGCCTCTCCGAGCTGGTGGTGCAGCTTCGTACCGAGTTTCAGTCCGCTGGGCTGGATTTGGCTCCCTTTGACCTCGACGACCCCACCTCTCTGGTTATCGAGAAGGTTAATGGGCTTCTCTACGACGTGTTGGCCCTCGTCGTGGAGCGCAACTCCGTGGCGGACACCTGGCTTCGCGGTACGGACTCCTCGGCTGACCGAGATGGACGTCGCGCCCTTATCGACATTATCAAGGGGAGCGTGCCTGCCGCGCTACGTGAGAGCCACCAGCAGGAGCACGCGGCTTTACGTTATCCCGCAGGCGTTGACCCGCAGCCCATCTTGGCTCGTGAGCAACGTCTGGTGCGGGATAACCGCGCTCCTGACTGGCAGCCCGCACGAGACCCGCAAGCTGTCGCTCTACAACCGCCTCGACCCGATCTTCTACGCGGCGGTGAAGGTGCGGTACCCGCTTGCGGGTGACCTCGGCGGGGTGACTCTCCGCTCGCTCCAGGCGCTCGTCGTGGCTATCTTTCAGGCCTGGGCGCAGTCGGACGATGGGGTGGCAGTGCGTGAGAAGCAGACGCTGGGGGCGGGCGGTAATCCCTCCGCGCTTATCACGTCGTCTGAGTACGCGGTTCTTCTCGACGAGATCGCCGCCTTGAAGGCGCTCGTGCGAGACAATCGTGCGGGTGCGGTCCAGCGACAGCAGCAGCCACAGCCGCGCGGTAAGCAGCATCCGCGAGGCCATCGGGTGGGTGTGCACGCGGCACCGCCTGTGGGGTTCGACAGGGACAACATGAAGGCGAAGCCCCTTTGCCACCGTTGCCGCAAGGCGGGCAAAGGGGACGCCTATCACGCGTACCGCGACTGCCCTCTTGGTGGGCGCCAGCATTCGTCGGCCACGGCAGCGGCCTTCTGCATTCCTATTGAGGAGGAGGATGCGGAGGGTCTCCACACCCTTGGCACTTGTGCAGGTCTTCCAGGAGGCTGCGGATGATGGTCCGGAGGCCTTCGCCCGTGCGGCGTCGGCTTACGGTCCTCCCGCTGTGCTTTCCGCGGGCGGGATTGGCGGCATCGACGTGTCGGCCTACGGCTTCAGCGTGCAGCCTGCGGCCGACGGCGCGGACGACGAGGACATCTTGCGGCGGCTTGATGCCCTCACCACTGAGGTTCAGGCCGCCCAAGAAAAGGTACATTACACTCACGCATCCTTTGTTCCTGGGAGTGCGGTTGAGGAGCATGCGTCGGCTCTGGTGTGTGGCCCTGCCGCTGCGGCGGGGATCACACCGGAGGGGCAGGTTCCGGCAGGTGGTGCGGCGGCATCGGCGTCCGCCGTGCCGGCCCCTGCTATGCCTGTTTCGCAGGTGAAGGATGTACAACCCGCGCAAACTCAATCGGCGCGGGTGACCACCACGGAGGCGACATGCGGTGAGTTCGGAGGCTTCGTGCAGACGGTTAATCACGCCGCCGTCCACCCGACTGACCTGACAGGCTATGACACGGACGACTACGAAGATTTCGCCGACGGTACTTTCGCGGTGAAGCCGCGAGCTCCGGCCAAGGCTATCGGGTGCGGTGTGCCGCCTTTCGGCTTTGGCACGCCGGCAATCGGCGCTCTCGCGGTGCTTTCTCTCCTATGCATTTCTTTTGCAGGTGTAGCTGTTTCGGCTTCCGCAGCTTCTGTTGTGTCGGCATGTGCATCGGCTACGGAGATGCCTTCGCCTGGTGGTGATCTCGATTGGGAGACTCCGTCATTTTACTTTAGTGTACTTGGATATTTCACGGGGAAGCCGATTTCCCCCCCACTGTATGGGGGCCTGCTTCTCCTTGCGTCACCCCTCACTGTGTGTGGCATGTTGCCTATTACCTGCAGCTTAAGGTGGCTTAAGCCACCTTAACTTAAAGGGCTCATGGGGGCTTCTTCGGCGGTGCTTTCAAAATTTGGAGACCTACGTCGTCAAGATCTTGACCTGCTCTTTCTGCAGTGTCTTATCAAAAGTTTGATCTGAGTTCATCTTGACCCTCAAAATCTCGGTTGAAGTAGGGTGGGTATTTCCCAATTTTCCTTAAGATGGCTTAAGCCACCTTAAGCTAATTAGCTCACCGGGGGCTTCCTCTAAGACGCTTTCAAAATTTGGAGACCTATGTTGTCAAGATCTCGAGCTGCTCTTTCTGCAGTGTGTTGCCAAAAGTTTGATCCGAGGTCATCTTGACCCTCAAAATCTCGGTTGAAGTAGCATGGGTATACAAAAACCGGGAAAATCGCTCAAATTTTACTAAATGTTGCACCCTCTTGGATACTTCCCAAAATTGCTTACCGGGAACTTGGGCTCGCCTAATAGTGCACATTGTGTCTAAAAGAAGACAATGTCGCCGTCATTTTGAGCTAAAAAAATCTAGCGCTTCCGGTACCGATAGCTCCCGTAATAATTGAAAACGTTAAGGTGGCTTAAGCCACCCTAAATCGTTGTTAGGGTGGCTTAAGCCACCCGAAGGGTAATAGCCAATGTGTCACCCGTGACCGTGTCCCCGTCACGTTAGCCTTCTCTATTTAGACAGTCCGTATGTCTGTCTCTCCAGTTTATGCTATCACATTCCGAGCACCCGTCACTGTGTGTTTTCTGACTGCTTTGTATATATATATACCTTATATATATAGACCGATATCACCGTCTCTATCAGGTTATCGACCCACATCACGCTTGGTGGTGTTCGGTTTGGCTGGACTCGCTTTGGCTTCGCGTCAATTCTACAATTCCCTATTACTTCCTTCGGACTTACTTCGGTTTGAGTGCAACTGCCTCATCCCAACTTCCTTGTCCAACTTCGTGTGTTGCCTACCGTCTGTGACTGATTTTACGCGATCTCCCTCGGCCAAACTTCCTTATTTACGTCCTTCACTCTGGCCGCCTACTTCCTTCGACGTCCTTCAACGCTCTGGCCAGCAGCGCCTCTGCTGCCGGAAAACTGACGTACCTTACGGCATTTTTGACGTGACCACCGTGTTCCTCGTCGAATTTTACCCTAATTTGACCCCTACATCGTCCGATTCCGTTAATTTTACAAGAAGTTACGTTATCACCATCAACCCAAACGTCCACTCGACTTTCTGACCAGCAGCACCCCTTCTGGCGGGAATACGGGTTACCGTACGACGTTTTTGACTTGACCTCCGTCTTCCTCGTCAAATTTCACCCCAATTTGACTTCTCCATCGCTTGATTTGGTTAATTTTTCGAGGAGTCACCTTTCACCCACGAAACCATATCGACGCGCCTTCCAGATTTTGCAGCCGCAAAGATCATGGCCTCGCTTCGCCAGCGTGCGCGCATGGCCGCAGTTCGGTCTGCACTGGACTTGCTTCGACGACAACATCTTCCCTTTGGCTGTGGTCTGGTGGTGCCTGGTGGTGCTTACACACCAAGCACCAAACTCGAGTCCATCGCGTTCGCCATCAACAACGAGTGCTTTGACTCCTTCGACTTCGTCCCTCCACTCCCTTCGCCCTCGCCTTGCACCCCACCTCTTCACCATCTAGTGGTGCGTGGTGATGTTGCCACGCCCACTTCGCCCCTCACCATCGTTCCTTTCGAGCCATTCCCAATGCGCTCAATCGCGCCCCCTTACCGCATTTTTCACCTTCCACCTCCCCACCCCCTTCTCGTCGACGCATTCGCTCTGGTGGTGCCAGGCTACTTTTGGCTTTGGCACCGCACAGGAGTTGGTTGATTCGTCGTTTGGATGCCCCTCGACATCTTCGAGGAGACCGCCGCCACCACTTAGTGAATACGCGGCCACATCGCAACCGACATGTTGAGTGAACTAGTCTAGACCTTAACCGCAATTATCTTGCAGAGTGACACCGCATCTTGCCAGCTGTTAGCTAGCTGCAATGGTCCCTTGAACTCTGACATTAAGTGACATTGGGTTTAGGTTTTAGGGTTTGCTTGCTCTGGGATTACCACTCACACCTTCGGGGTGAGGTGGTGTCACGGGGAAGCCGATTTCCCCCCCACTGTATGGGGGCTTGCTTCTCCTTGCGTCACCCCTCACTGTGTGTGGCATGTGTCACCCGTGACCGTGTCCCCGTCACGTTAGCCTTCTCTATTTAGACAGCCCGTATGTCTGTCTCTCCAGTTTATGCCATCACATTCCGAGCACCCGTCACTGTGTGTTTTCTGACTGCTTTGTATATATATATACCTTATATATATATATACCGATATCACCGTCTCTATCAATATTCCGGTATAGGTGTTCCCCGTGGCAAGATTAAACCTCTCCTTAAAAAACTTTCAAGAATTTGTAGGCAACACACCAAAAATAGGCGAGACGTGTTTCTATTAAACACCACCACCACCTTAAACACTAACCCGCATACAGTTGACATCTCGAGCAGTGAAACCATGACAGAAACAGAAGCTGTGCAACAGTCAAACGACTTTCTTCAAACCCTCCTGCAATAATTTTCAAAAGTCTTGCAATAAAAGATGGCTCCGTGCCCCCAAGGGGAGGGGCCGTCCCCCCTCCCCTCCTCCACCCCCTCTCCCCCCCCACCCCGACTCCCTTCCTCAACGTCTCCAAATACCCCTTAATTCTTCGACTTCCCTCCCCACCGCTCAGATTCAGCCACCCCTCCACTCACCCGGCCATGGCTGCTTCTCCATCCTCTAGAGTTTTTTTTGCCTAGCACTTAGCTTTTTCTCTAGATGTCACCCTGCTGAAAAGTGGGCTGAGCCCCTTTGTGGGCGCGCTATAGCAGAGGGAGTAGCCCCTGGTGTTTTCACTAGCCTGCTTTGCAGGGATACCGCACTCTCAGGACTTTGTCCCCTTTGCTAGCGTAAATGTTTTATTATTATGATTATTATTATAATAATTATTATTATTATTGCTTGGCGGCTTCGAAGAACTCGTGGTGTTGTTGGAAGCCACGGAAACATCCCCGCTACCCAATCATCACACGTGGTCAAAGTGTTGAAGTTTTGTAGGAATTGCTTGAACTCTCCTGCTAAGAGAGGTTTCGGGATCCATCTCTTGTTCGAGTCCAGAGCATACTCGCAATCCATAATGAAACCGGTAAATGGAAGCCTGAGAAGAGTCGTGAAGGAATCATGTGATGTGGGCTCCAGCAGAAGGTCCTTCTTGTAAACCAGTTGCGGAATCTTGTGAGTATAGAAGTAGCCGTCATCATCGTCGACTTGCTGGCCCTCAGGAACGTTTGACAATATTCGATAAGTCACACCTGTGTGCAATGTAAACGATTAGTAATTACATAGCTACGGTGCACAAATGGAATATGAAACCGAGATACGCACCTGGAAGATCCTTTAGGAGGTTTTCCGCAGTCGATGTTGTCGTCGAACCGATTTTCAGCAACACAACGCTCTCGATATTATTCCAGTAGAACTTTATATCCGCCGGAATGTCTTTGATCAGTTTCTCTATCTTCGCCTCGTGCCGCTTTTTGTCTTTGCTCGTTGTTTGTTCATATTGAAATTTCCGGTTATCTTGCTCGTTCTTGCAGGAGCCCTTCGGGGGCACCACACCCGCCTGGTGCACTTGTAAACGGTGTTCAATGGTTTCCTCATTCAGTCTTTTCCGCAGGCATGAATGCATAAAGGTGATCTTAGCGAGAAGGCTCTCTCTACACCAGTTGTAGTAGTTCGTGGCACACCTAAAAGCTCGGGTTGTGGTGACCGGATCGATTTCGATCCGCGATATTGCGATACTCGGTGGCCAATCGCACTCGTATATGTATTTTTTAACGGATCGATCGATTTCGATAGGTGCACACCATGTATCGATCAATTTCGATAGGTACACAATTCCTATCGATAAATAACAATATATCGATTAATCGATACTATCGCAACTATCGAATATCGATACCTACCCTTGAATTTCAAAAACGAAATTGGCCCGGAAATCGTCGCGGGTGGGGGGAGGCGGGGGGGCTAGAGTTTAGACCTTTGGCTCCTGCGAAGGCGGGGGCGGGGGGCTTTAGGCTTTGGGTCCTGAAGGCGGGGCGGGGAGGGGGGGGATGGCTTTGGCCGAAGGCCAAAACTTTTGGCCTTCGGCGCCGGAAAAGGCGGGGGGGGGCTTTGAGCTTTGGGTCAAAACCCCCAAACGAATTCCGGGCCATTTTTTTGAAATTCAACACACTATAAAATAAAATTAGATTATTTATGTCACGTCACGCACGGCACGTCATCGTCACGACAATGACATCGACATAAACATTTATATAAAGATGCCATATTCTACAACTTGACCAGCCTACGTTTCTGTTTTTGTTTCAAAGATGATGAATTTTGATTCCCTGCAGGTGAGCAGACGAGAGTTGAGAGGAGCAGCACGAAGCAACAATAAAGTTGTTCCAGAAAGGGGATAGAAAATGGCGCTTTCTCCCGCACGGGAATGCCACCTGAGCCACACGCTTCAAACATTGTGCACTCGCTCGCCATAAGCAATAAAAAATTCTTCGGAAGGAGGATATCAGTGAAGAACGTCACGCCTTGCTTTGCACATAGCGTGACAAGAGTGTCCCTTTTGGTTTTCGCTGGGTTTTGGGCACTTTTCCATCTGCGAGTGACTTACGGCTCTTATGCACCAATAACGCAAGAACATAGTGAATTTCAAAAACGTACACTATGACATACGACCATACGGCAGTTGATAGGACGAGCATACAGTATATTCACCTGCTTGTGCTTCTGGACTGCAGCCAAGTTTGAGGCTCTCCTTAAAGTGTGCTATTTCTCCACCGGCCACGAAAATATTCGATCAGCTCGTTCGTTCGTCATGGAGGAAGAGTCACCTGCCCCGCCGCTACGTACTGTAGACTGGCTATATAACGCCAGTAGCGTTCATGACGCATGGGTGACCATGGACCTGCCCTCAGTCAACGTCCGAGTCGGGAAAAGTGAAGCGTTGGCCACCAATCCATACTTTATATATCACAAAGGTGCTCCGAAGACTTTAAGACTTAGGCTCACCACAGGCTCAGACACCATTGCTGCCTTTTATAAGCTTGGCTTGAGAATCGTCGACACTATACACGGGACGACGGTTTTCTCTCGTTCAGCAGGACGATATCGCATCGGCAGATTTAGCTTTCCTCCTCGTTTTCTTGGTTTTATAATAGATCCCCTGGCATTCCTACTCGAAGACTTTGCAGCAGTCCTATGAGTCCTGCTTCTGATTTTTTGCCGACTTTCTCTCCGCACACGAAACACCTCAAGATGAAACACTACAGCGATACTGTGCTTGTGCTTGTTGCTTTCTACACCTCCCATCAATTTCATAGCCGTCCCTTTAAGCTCTGCATATCGTTCCCGCCGTCTGCTAAGATTTCCGTCGGGGATGCAACAGATCATCTGCTGCCGTCGCAAAATAATGCGGAGGTTGAGGCTCCTCCTCCAACCGACGCTGGCTGCCGACAAGAGTCAGAGCAGGACACTACGCCTGCAACGGCGTCCACCTCGCAAAATGGCAGTTCTCACAGTGCAACCACGCCACGCTTGCCATCTTCTCGACATCCGTCATCCATCGCCACCCGCCGGGTCGTCTCGGGCAGAACTTTTAGGCCACGCGAGGTGAGCTCCAGCGCGGAAGGAGCGCTGTAATACGCTTCCCTGTTTAGTTTAAGCCTCCCTTCGGCAGAGATGGTGCTTCCCCTGAAAGTTGGGTTTGCTTATGCGTCTCCCCATCGCTGCTTAGTAACCCTTTAATTTCACCCATCGACGCGTGCCTTGTCACTCGTTTCGCTGACTGTGCATGGTGTCTGTTTCTCGGGCTAGATGCCGTAGAGGCCGGGCGACTCGCTGCTGTGATTGAGCAAGAGTGCAGGGGCGTGGGTCACATCAATCCTGCTGGTTGCAACTGCTGGCTACGCCCGGGGGGGCTGAGGTCAAGTTGTGCCTGGCTCATTTTCGGAGTGTGTCTCGGAGCAGGCGTCACACGGCGCCAGCAGCGCGGAGGACGCGAGCGCAGGGGAGAAGTCTGACAGCGAGAAGGCAAGCAGCGAGAAGGCAAGCAGGGCAAGAAAGTACGTGCACACGCACGCCGGCTCTCAGCAGCCTCTGCCGGATGGTCCCCCTGCAATGTAGGAATGTGCGATTGGTTCCTGTGGTGAGAACATTCAGGAATGCGAACGCGCACGCAACTTCAGCCCTGCTCGGCTGCATCTGTTCATTGCGGATGAGCGCTCTGCTTGCTCCCCACACATGAGCGAGCAGCTGGCATAAAGCTGAGCCGCCGTGGGCTGTTCCGCAGCATTGGCGCGAACAAGGTGCGGCCAAGCATCGGGGGAGTCTACCAGCACATCACTGTCACTGTGGATGAGGATGCCACTGGCACCAGCGAGGCGACGAACACCAGCGAGCTGCATGAGTTCGAAGCACACTGCGCTGCCGCCTCCTCTGCAGCTGCCTCTATTGTGGAAGAGCTGAGCCCATCGACTTCACCTTCATGCTCCCCAAGACATCCTTCTCACCTGCAGCCAGACAGAAGGTGCGAGGCAAGGGCTGCAGCCCCAGCACGATGAACGGTGGAAGGGATCCAAGGATCCAGTTTCACTTACAGCGAGAGCCTGGACAGAGGCTCGGTGGTGTGCATTTTCCAAGTTATGTTGGAGATGAGGCACAGCGGCTCGGCGTGCAGGCTCAAAGAAGACAAGAAGCCAGCTGCAGGAGACGCCGGATTCGGGGGCGTGAGAAAGGTAGGGAGGCCGCCTACAATGAATGCTAGACACCTTCGGCGCTGGTGAGAGGCTGCCACTACTCGCACCTTCGGCGCTGGTGAGAGGCTGACACTACTCGCACCTTTGGCGCTGGTGAGAGGCTGACACTACTCGCACCTTTGGCGCTGGTGAGAGGCTGCCACTACTCGCACCTTCGGCGCTGGTGAGAGGCTGACACTACTCGCACCTTTGGCGCTGGTGAGAGGCTGACACTACTCGCACCTTTGGCGCTGGTGAGAGGCTGCCACTACTCGCACCTTCAGGCGCTGGTGAGAGGCTGCCACTACTCGCACCTTCGGCGCTGGTGAGAGGCTGCCACTACTCGCACCTTTGGCGCTGGTGAGAGGCTGACACTACTCGCACCTTCGGCGCTGGTGAGAGGCTGCCACTACTCGCACCTTTGGCGCTTGTGAGAGGCTGCCACTACTCGCACCTTTGGCGCGGAGTCGGCGTCAACGCCACTTGATGGGAGGGAGTTGTGCTGAGCGGGGGCTGGCTGAGCCACTCGATGGGTGGGAGTTGTGCTGAGCGGGGGCTGGCTGAGCCACTCGATGGGTGGGAGTTGTGCTGAGCGTCTGTTACTGAGGGGGCGTGTGTCAGGCTGGAACGCCCGGAAGTGCGGTGGCCCGCGCTCCAATGCCCTCCTCACCGCGCGTGGACCGCACGCGCACGGTGGCAGTGGCTCGCGGGTACCCCCACGCTGCGGAGGTGAAGCGCTACCCCGGAGACAGCATCCACCATCAACATCCAGCTGCCCACCTCCCCGAAGGTGCTCCGGCGCCCACCTTCCCCACGGTGCCCCCTGCGCCCTAGCAGAACATGCAGGAAAATGGGGGATCCAGCTGTCAAAGCATTGGGCAAATTTGGAGGTGGATGCAGAGGGGCGCGATGTGGGTGCGATGTGGGTGGGAACTTCTCATCCGTGGCCAAAGTGGAAGTTGGGGATGAAGTGATCAAGGGTGGGGGGTGAAGCTAGTGCTCAAATCTGTGTGGGCACAGGGCGTTAAGATCAAGGGGGGAGGGGGGAGGTGTTGGCAGCCCCAGTTTCGTATGCTCACGGGCGCTCAGGCGCCTCTCACGGGGAAGACAAAGTACAACACAGAGTCCTCCCTGCAAATGCGTCCGCAGCAGGTGAAGTGCCCCCCATGCCGTCAGGAAGCCGGGGGCCTCTGTGGGCCGACACGCGTGATAGTGGCGCGCGGGGGATGACACATAATGGCGACGCGCGGGCGATGACACCTGCCAGGGGCCTCTGTGGGTCGACACACGTGATGGCGGCGCGCAGGGGATGACACCTGCCGGCGGTCTCTGTGGGCCGACACGTCGTGATGGCGGCGCGCGGGGATGACACCTGCCGCGGCGCGCGGGGATGACAGCCCTGCCGGGGCCTCTCTGTGGGCCGACACGCGTGATGGCGGCGCGCAGGGGATGACACTTGCCGGAGGCGCGTGGGGATGACACATGACGGCGGCGGCGCGGAGACACATGATGGCGCTGGGATGACATGATGGCGCGGGGATGACACACATGATGGCGCGGGGGATGGGATTGATGGTGCAGCAACAGGTCCTGTCGAATGCGCGGACTGCGGCGCAGCACGTAGTGGAGCAGCAGCTGGCGGCGGCGGCAGAGAGGCTCGCCATATCGGAGAGGGTGGCGGCTAGCGAGAGGGCAGCAATGGTGGAGAGGGCTCTGACAGGGGGGGACCGCGTGGCCATGCCCGATCGGTCACCTGTCTCGGGCCTCAGCCGCAGCCTCGGGGGCCGCATGAACCAGGTAAGCTGGCGCCCGCTTCTGTGCGCCCCTCACATGTGACGCAGCGCACGAGTGACGCAAATTGGATGGGTGGCGCATGCGTAGAATGTTGTGAAAGGTGCACTGAGGTGTATGATCGGGCATGCGGTTCGACGGATGACGTGTCGTGTGACGCGCCGTGGGACCTGAAGTGCTCGCGGAATGTGCCATGGCGCGGATGCGATTGCGAGTGCTGTGCGATGGTTGGTGCGCCACGTTCTGGTGTAGATACGCATCCAGGCCGCCCGGGGAACGCAAGAGTGGAGACGTTAGCTCCCCGGGCCAGGCTTCCGTGCAGCGTCCCAGAGGGCGGCGCGCCCTCCTTCAGGTGTCGATCACGGCCTCCGCCGCGGGCTCTGGTGAGAGGAAGGAAGGGGGCGGGCGCATGCTTCTCAGGAGAGCGATTGGGAGGCGGATCATCCAGCTGGCGCAAATCCGTCCAAAGCCGTCGAACCGCCGGCGAGGCATGGCAGCCTGCAGGGTCCGGATCGAGGTGCACTTTCGTCTCAACCCTGTGGCCTCCGCTTCTGTCCTCTGTGCCTCTGTGAGACGCGTGCATGTCGGGGTGAACGAGCGAGAGGCGCCTCGAGCGTGTCAGATGCCTGCGTGCTGCGGATCCGGCGTGAGGTGTGTGGGTGGGCCTTCCGGGGGTGGGGGGCATGGGGGCAAGGTGCAGCCGATGGTGTCGTAAGCAGTCGCCAGTGGAGGCCCTCTTCGGCGTGCCCTGCCTCGTCACAATACGTGAAGCCATCGATGTAGGCACCTCCCCACGCCCGAGGAGGCCTGTGCGTATCCGGCATAGCGCGCTCCGTCAGGGGATCAGGGCCCCACCGGGGATACTTCTGTCTGACATCTGCCCATTTGGCAGTTCTCCCGCCAAGATGATGCGTGTTGGGGACTGTTACGCATGCATTTGGCCACAAGAGCTCATGGTGCACGTGGATGAGCATGCTATCATGATACATCACCACGCTGTCCCTGCTTGCTGGTTTCTCTCAGGATATGGTTGGCTAGGCATTATTTGGTACACCTCACGCTGCTTCGTGTATGTAGTGCATGCAGCACCTTGATTGGCCGCCTGAGGGCTGCTCAAGATGCTCGGGTGTGCATGGAGCACCTTGATTGGCCGCCTGAGGGCTACTCAAGATGCTCGGGTGTGCATGGAACACCTTGATTGGCCGCCTGAGGGCTGCTCAAGATGCTCGGGTGTGCACGGAGCACCTTGATTGGCCGCCTGAGGGCTGCTCAAGATGCTCGGGTGTGCATGGAGCACCTTGATCGGCCGCCCGAGGGCTGCTCAAGATGCTCGGGTGTGCATGGAGCACCTTGATTGGCCGCCTGAGGGCTGCTCAAGATGCTCGGGTGTGCATGGAGGATGCAAGTGCGTGCAGAGCGCAAGCGCGCTCGGCGTTGCGGACAGTGCATGGTTCATGCTTGGCGCAGGAGGTAGTAAGTGCGTGAGGCATTGCGGATGGCGCGTGGTTGATAATTGGCGCAGGAGGTAGCAAGGTCGGTGCGCTGTTTGTATCGGTGATGAAATGAAACGAGCTCAGGAGGGGGTTGGTTGCGGATTTGCAGAGGTTATCCCGTGGCCGCAGCCGGCTTACCGGCGTACGGAATCCGCAAAGCGAAGCCCACAATCCGGCCTCAATCAGGGGTGCTGCAGGCGCGCTCGAGGGATTCTTTTTACATGGGGCTTAGAGGCGAGGCAATTCATCGTGAGCGGATGATGGTCGGCCGGGACCAGAGGTGCGCAATGGGCGGTTGGCGCCGAATTGTAATAACTTGATCATACTTACAGTTGTTTGAAGGTTCATCACACTGACAAAGCGGCGGCAGCGGCAGCTGATAGGTTTTGTGTCCTCCAAATGTAATGCCTTCCTGATGTAATGCCTTCCTTCAAGTTGCTGGTTTATAGCTCTTGGCTCGGAACGCGAACGCATTATGTGAAACGCGTGCATCTACCATTGATAGAGCTGCATGCGGGAAAGCCTGTACTTCATGACGTCCTGGGAGGTTCCAGTCCATTGGAACTTTTGAGACAATCAGTGTGATTGGCTGATTTGAGGCATGCCAGATAGATAATCAATGTATTGTGTCGTTTTCGTCTGGTTGCTTGCAGGTGGCCAGCGCACGCTTCGTGGAGACTAAACACGTGACATGGCACACATCGCAGGCTCTATCTTTCTGTAAGAGCTGATGTATGCTGCGCCTTGTTTATTTGAGTGTCAGATGCCGCTGGCAGATAGGAACGTGGCATTTTTTGCATGACGCGCTTTTGTTTTCCTCGTGTTGGAGTGGAACCAATTCTTGCTCTCCCCGAAGTGCCATGTTTACGCTACGGAGTTGAATTTTTGGTGACAGAAATCTGATGGAAACTTGGACTGGTTTGACATCAGTATGTATATAATTTAATGTTGTTGGATGTCTGCTGTTGGCAGGGATTGTGGTATTGTACTGCATATGTTGTGTAACATTTAAGTATGCCTCACTTGCCATCACTTGCAACAGTGCATTCAGTCCATCACAGGTAGATAATTCATGGATGCCAGATCAATACGAGTGCGGCAAACACACGGCCTCGATATCCGCTTGGGTCAGGATCAGTGTGTATCAACTTGCTGCCTTATTCATTTGAAAATTGTTACTCTCTCATGCACAAATTAAGAGTATCGGTCCTGCTCGTTAGTGTGCAGCCGACAATTGCAGTCTCCATCCGTTTGATGTCGATTAGAGGGAGATTGTTTTATGGAAACTATGGGCATCATCAAGCAATGATAAAAAGTCTACTGCTATCATATCTCCAATCCATGGATGAAGCAATCTAGCCATCGCTGCGACTTGGTTGAGCAGTAAAAATGAATGATCACAGGACCGCTTCTTTTCAAGTGATACTGGCTATCGATCGATGATTGCTGCATGCATACTTACTGTGCAAGATTCTTCAGCGAACTTGGAGCCGCCTGTTATGATGATTGCGGTCGGCGATTTTCACAAGAAATTTGATGTTCTAGTTGAGCTGTGGCATATACCTTGGCATAAAATATAAGCCTGCTTATCAAGTGTTCCATTGTGAGGACGTGCCAGAAAAGATACTTCACTGCGGCATTATGTTATTAGCTGCCGGCAGGTACCATCACCAATCATATGTCTTTGTTGCTAGTACTTACCTATCTTTATATCCAACCGCTCATTAAAAAAAGATAACGATAACATATACTGTAGATGGTGTTCGGAAATAGTACATCAATACCGTTGTAGCAACCTGCCACTTCATGCAAAGCATTGCCATTCCAGGCCGCCATTAAGGTGCAGCCATTTCTGCTTCGTGTCTTAGCTATTCTGGACCTGTGCCATGGAAATGAAGGCACCCTGTCAAGGTCCAAATTCGGCACATAACATGAAAAAACAGCGAATTGCGACACTTGAGGTGTCAATTTTAATCAAGAGTAATTGATTTTGCTACCACAATCTCGCTGCCAATAATGCGGCTCACACAATGTAGACACCATGATTGCAACGGGAAAGCGAAGATTTGTTATGGCAAGTAGGCACAGCATAAAAACTCCGCATGCGAACATAATCAAACACACAATGCTACTAAGCGCCGAGGCACATCGTATGCACCTCAGTCATTGGGTGAAAGTACATCGCCAAGATCATCTTTGCTGTCCTGCAAACTGTTCACAGAACCCATTCTCCACTTTCAATTATGATACTTTACACGTGCCATGCTTGGATGTCTGCGCATCGCGCAAAAAAATGTGAGATGGCCCCTGTACATCCGGTGAGCCAAAAGCATGCTTGAGCGATTATAGGCTACCACAGGGACGCGGGAATGGTAGCTACCTAAGCAGCGGTGATGACAGGCTGAAATAACAGGCCTGATGCCCATTGACCATCATAACATTGTAACTCCCGTGCTATTCAACTTCTCATGAAGTTCTACATGGGCTACTCGGCAGTCTACCCACGATGCTTGGCCTCACACACGGCATATCTGTGCAGCATTCTTAGCCTCATATGGACAACTGCGGCATACCCGTCATAAACACTGTTGATTGGCTATTTCAAGAGGAAGCGCTGGATGCATCCCGGGGCACACCTGCTTGGAGGCGTGCTCACGGAAGACACTGTGGACAGCACCGACTCCGAGGGCTCTTCGCCAAGTGGCGGAGGTGTGGCCACGGGCAGCCCGCTTTCTGCTAGTGTGGCGTGTTGCTGCTAATCCACAGCACCGGGAAAGTGGCCCATCCGTCAACCGGCGGCGCCCAATGCTTCCTCGATGGCCCTGCAAGCTGAAGGCAGCCAGCTTCCATGCACTGCGGGCATGGCGTAGAGGACACGATTCGAAAGCTGAAAGCACCTAACTTGTACCTCAAGCTGGGAGGCTGCGCTCCAACCATCTTAGTCACCATGCGCACACAATGCCCTGTATATCAGAAGGGGCCGTTCTGTATATCATGGAGGGGCGTTCTGTATATCATGGAGGGGCGTTCTGTATATCATGGAGGGCGTTCTGTATATCATGGAGGGCGTTCTGTATATCTGGAGGGCGTTCTGTATATCATGGAGGGGCGTTCTGTATATCATGGAGGGGGCGTTCAGTATCATGGAGAACCGTTCTGTATATCATGGAGGGGCGTTCAGTATATGGAGGGCCGTTCTGTATAGCATGGAGGGCCGTTCTGCTGCCATGGAGGGCCGTTCTGTATATCATGGAGGGCCGTTCTGTATATGTGGAGGGGCCGTTCTGTATATCATGGAGGGCCGTTCTGTATATCATGGAGGGCGTTCTGTATATCATGGAGCGTTCTGTATATCATGGAGGGCGTTCTGTATATCATGGAGGGGCGTTCTGTATATCATGGAGGGGCTGTATATCATGGAGGGGCGTTCTGTATATCATGGAGGGGCGTTCTGTAGACATTTGGCCATTCGGCCGCATTCACGGCTGCCAGACCTTTGTTGTGCTTGGGAGATGCAACAGTTCCCATAACCCAGTCCGCCGCATTGATGTGGGTGGTGCAGAGGAGATCAACGGTTCCCATGACCCAGCGCGCCGCATAGATATGGGGGTGCAGAGGAGATCGATGGTTTCCATTACCCAATCCGCCGCATGGATATGAGTGGTGCAGAGAAAATCAACGGTTCCCATGACCCAGTCCGCCGCATGGATATGGGCGGTGCAGAGGAGATCAATGGTTTCCATTACCCAGTCCGCCGCATGGATATGAGTGGTGCAGAGAAAATCAACGGTTCCCATGACCCAGTCCGCCGCATGGATATGGACGGTGAAGATCAATACAGGCAGCGGCCAGTCACAACAGGGCGCGTCTATTGCAGTGGGGACGGGGTATGCCTGCTGCGAGGGTGGCGTGCTTTGTGGTGGCTCTGCCGACGACGGAGGGGGCTTGGCTTGCGGCGAAGAAGGCTCTGCTTGGGCTAGAGGGGGCGCTGCTTGTTGCGGAGCCGGCTCTTGCGCTAGCTGCATCTTCAGCTGCCCGAACGCCTGCCACCAAGCCATGGCTCACCCACCCCTGGAACTCATCCACCTTCCGTCCTTCCGACTACTGTTGAAGGGATCCACACAATCCCCGCCTCCTCCGAGCTTTCCTTTCCGTACCTCTTGGCGGACTTGAACGTCGGAGGCTGTCCGGCCACCGAGCATCAGCGCGCTTCGCATTTGAACCACAACGCGCCAGCATGTTGTTACAGGGGCACCGCACTGGCATGGGCGCGGGGCAGCCTCGGCGAGCGGCCCCAGCGAGCAGCCCCACGAGCTGTGGCGTGCATCAAGATGCCATGGACCACATGGCCACGCCATAAGCCACACTAGCCTTCAGTTGCAGCTCTCCCCTACAAACGTCGGTGCATGCCGATGGGCTCCCTGCGAAGGGATCCCATTCACTTCACTTTGCTCGGTTTCAAACCTTCCAAATGTGGAGCACGGTTCGAGTGGAATCATGAGATCGTTGAGGAAGAGTCCTAGACCTAGAGCCCGGGCTATGTGGTTGAGTCAGCACAGCTCGCAAAGGAACCAAGGGATTGCATGAACGCCTCGTGCCACCCTAAGGATACCCCCTGTGGCCCTGTCAGCACGAGCTTCGGGGGCCTCTGCCGGAGCATCGCCTGCCACACCTGAATCAGATGCTTGAGCTTCGCATCGCGATCCTCGATCCCCATCTCCTGCGACGCATCCTCCCCTAGTTCTTGGGATAGGGCTGTTCATAACGTACGCCGGCCCTACCCTACAAGCCCGTGGCGGAAATGCCCTCTATCAGACGCAAGGCGCTCAGGGGTAGTGCCAGGCGCTGCCTGGGACCTGCGCGAACCCGGGGTGGGCGGCAGGCGAGGGTGTCAGCAAGGACACGGTCCAACACGTACACGCAGCGGCCACATCCGCAGATCAATGGGGGGGTCCGGCGAAGCCATGGTGGCATCAAAAGGGCGCATGCCACCAGCCCGAGGAGACGTTTTGTCACCCTACCAGCTCCTCAACCTTCACCGCCTTCTCCAGCAGCTCTGCCTGGGCCTGGTTCAGCTTGGTTTCCTGTCACCCCTCCAGTGCCCCACACTGCCTGTCACGCGTGCGGTATTGCCAAATTCCTCCCCGGTGTCCGTGTCCACTTGCCGAGACGGCCCATAAGACTTGACGCGACATAAAGGAGGACACCGCCACTGCCACCGCGCCGACTGCAACGCCGGGCCGAGGTGACAAGCGCGGTGTCCATCGCTGTGTTCACTCCTTCGAGGGCTTTCTTGAGCGTAGCAAGGCCGCTTCTCAATCGTCTCTCATACTGCCGGGCTTGTCCAACACCCCTTTCATGGTATGATAGGGGGTACCATTGCGCCGCTGTTTGAAGGGGATGCCTTGCACTCCTTCTGAAGGGACGACCCGGTCGATCGCTGCCACTTCACAGCGGCCGCCCTGGCGGGGGAAACATGACTCTCGGCAGGGGCATGCTCGCGCGAGGTCGCGCCGGGCGGGCACCTGCTCTAGCATCAAGAGATGCTGCTCCTCAGACTGCCTCTTCAACTCAGCAATGAGCGCCTCCTGCACACCCTCGGCACGCTTGCCAAGATTGTCAGGTGATGCCGCCCATGTCGGGACCCGCATATTGTTTGAGAGCGCGCAGTTCTCGCCTGTACACTGCACAAGGTCGAATGTTTGGTGGAGGGGGAATGTGTGCGGGGCACGGGTCGTGTGGAGGGCATTCGAGGAATGCAAAGAGTGGCATTACGCGACACCGGGGGATGGCAAGAATAAATGCATGCCGATCGGGACAGCCAGGGATGGTCCTTCCGCGAGAGAAATAGTATAAGATTGAATGCCCGCCTTCCGCGAGGACCGCACTTCTCAGGACTTGCCCTGCCCGACTCGTACGAGGTGGGGGGGGGGCTGCGTGCAGTATAAAACAGAAACGATATTCATGACACGTTTCACAATTTCATCTTATATCTGGAATGTGATCAATGGACACAGCTTCGGCTTGACAATCGACGAGTCCCCGCCCCTTGGCTGAACCCACAAATCAGGCCGGGCGTGGGTTCCCGAGACGGCTCGTCGCATGTAACCCTGCGGTGCGCAACAGCGCCTCGAGAGATGGTGAGTGGGCAGCTTGCTCTGCCTCAAGAGATGGTGAGTGGGCAGCTTGCTCTGCCTGGCGCAGCCCGGTGCGGTGGGCTCCTGGCACTCCCCAGTGCCTGCACGAGACCGCACGAGGAATCCACCTGCTGCGCCTGTGCCTGCTTCGCAGCCTCCAGGTCAGCCTCCAGCTGGACAGTGCCCTCCGCCAGCTCATCCATCTCCGCTTCCTGCTCCTCCACTAGCCCCTCCAGCTTCTTCCTTGCGGCGTCGCCCTCCTCCAGCTGTGCTGCCTGCTGGCTCGATTCCATCTTAGCGGACGACAGCGCCTGGTGAGGTGGTCCCACCCCCACGCACCCATAAATCGCGCACCCCCCATGCAACGCGCGAGGTAAGGCACCCCGTTATAGTTCACCCCAGATCCACACACGGCCTCGGGGAAACGCCAGGCGCAAGCGGATCAAGCCTTCCGGCGCTGTCCAAGGCCTTCGAGCGCTGCGAAGGTATAGATCAAATGTGAGGTCATTCGACAATGGCGTTACTCCGTGGCCAGACAAGGGCCGCACCTGCAGGAGCATCATAAGCTTGTTGTCCCGCTCCTGCAACTCAGCACCCAGAGCTTCCTCCTGCCCCGCCACCCCCTCCGCTGTCTCCTGCAGTGTTGCAATCTGCTGCGCCTGCTCCTGTAGCGCCTGATCCTTCTCCTGCAGCGCCTGCTCCTTCTCCCGGCACCATCGATCCTTCTCCTGCAGCGCCTGCTCCTTTCCCCTGTGCCGTCGATCCCAACCCACGACTTCAACAACAACAACCCCTACGACCTCCTCGAGGCCCCTTCGATGATGCCGGAGGGTGACCCCAGCCCACAGGACGACCCGAACGACAACGTGCGAGGCGCACCCCACAAGCATGATGCCTATACTGCAAGGATGGACCCCAAACCGCAGCGCTCTCTGCAGCTCTTTCTTCTTCTCTCTCCCTGCCTCACGAGTTTTGACACTACGGCACTCCACGGGCAACGTCAAGAAGCGGCAACGTCGAGCCGCTCGGGCGCCAGCTCTGAACTCGGAATAATCCTTTGAGCAGCGCGGATGCCAGCCCGGAGGAGCATGCGCGGACCTGAGCGCCGCGGCCTGCTGCTCCGCGATGACAGCCATCTCTTCAGCCTGATACCCACGGCATCCCACGCACTGCTCAGCACCTATGCAGCCACATCACAGCTGCACCCTCTCCCACCACAGCCACCACTACATCGCCGAGCGTCGGCAAGCGCTGCGCGCGGCAACTTCTCGTCGGGAGGCGCGCATGAGCACCCATGTCCTATACCATGCACGCGTTGCTGCTGCTTGGAGCTCTCAGGCGGTGCGCAACACCTTGGCTTTCTGCTCGGAGCGCTCGGCCACCAACTCGGCTATCTGCTGGATCTGCGGGTTGAGCTCGGCAAGCCGCGCATCGCGCTCCTCAACCTTTCGCTCCATTGCTTTCCGTTTCGCCTTCTCCTTCTTCAGCGCCTGGTCACCAGGAGTTGAGCGGCTTCAGATGTAAATCTGCGACTTCTGCTTTAGTCGAGAGAGAAGGTCAAATGCCGACTCGAGTCACTGCATAGCTTAACACATATTAGTAGAAACGGCCTCAGAGCGTCACTCCATTCACCGCCATTCCGTCTCTGCCTTCAGCATCGGGAAGTTCGGGCGCCTAAACACTCTGAGAGGCACGCCACAGATGCTTTTACTAACCGCCGCCTGACAAGTGAAGTGGACTGTGCCAAGATGCCCGCTGAGGGACACCCAACCAGGGGAGAAGATGATCAGGACCTCATGTCCAATTTCCGACCTCTCCCGGCGGCAATGGATCTGAGTCTGCAGCATTCGGCGTCGACCGCTAATACAGCAACAGCGTGGATGGGCTTGATGTGAAGCGACTGCGAGGCACCGCGTGACTGGGAGGACCCGAGGAGGCCGGTGGCGGTAGAGGCGGCGCGGTACTAGGGATCAACCCGTTCTGCAGTGAGTGACGTCTCTCAAGAGCTGGATGCCTGACCTGCGCGGCTCGTACACTGAGAAGACGAAACGTTTTTGGAGCTGTTTCCCGGAGCAGAATGGAGTCGGTGAAGCCTCGGGGACGGCGCAAACGAAGATCAGCAAACCGCGATGACCTCAATTTAACACGCCCCGGCGGGCTTTCAGGTCAGTAAAAGGTTGCAGTCGATTCACGTCATCCTGAGGGTCATGGAGCTGTATATTCTGTTCGGGCAGGGTCGAACAAAAGTTTTACCGAAGCATCAGTGTCTGGGAAGCCTCAGAGGCTTTCCCGTTACCGGAGGACTGCGCGGATCTGCAGGGTCGTTACCGGAGGACTGCGTGGATATGCAGGGTCGTTACCGGAGGACTGCGCGGATCTGCAGGGTGTTACCGGAGGACTGGGCGGATCTGCAGGGTCGTTACGGAGGACTGCGCGGATCTGCAGGGTCGTTATCGGAGGACTGCGCGGATCTGCAGGGTCGTTGCCGGAGGACTGCGTGGATCTGCAGGGTCGCTACCGGCTGCGCGGATCAACAGGGTCGTTACCGGAGGACTGCGCGGATCTGCAGGGTCGTTACCGGAGGACTGCGCGGATCTGCAGGGTCGTTACCGGAGGACTGCGCGGATCTGCCGGGTCGTTACTGGTTCAAGTAACGGCAACATCCGTTGCACGAGGACACCGTGATCCTAATAACGGCACATGAGGTAGTCGGTGCTTCAGAACTCGACCAAGGGTAACTGTGGTCCGAGCGATTCATAGATTCACTAAGGAGCATCTTTCTTGGTCGCAAGTGACGGAGGCACTGCCTGGCGTAACCGGCCTCCTTGCAGGAGAAGAAATTCAGTAAGACATCTCATCGGGGTCCTGCTTGTTGCCTCCAGAGCAATGAAGGGGATGACAACAATCCAGGCTGAGTTGGCGTTATAGCACAATGAGGTAGAGACGGGACTGTCAGCAGTACACATACGGACGGTGCAACAGGCGGGGTTGCAGCTCTGCTGGAGCTCAAAGCAGCAGGCGCGGCTGCTGAGGGCCTGTGTTTACATCGTCTTTTGTCTTCGTGAAATTTGGCCGGCCGGATAAGGGCACAACCATGTAATGGGTACATGCGAGCTTGGCAGATGCCGAGCCGGCAGTTTCGCTGTTACGGGAGAAGAGGCGTCGGCATCAGTTGCAGAAGAGGCCCCTGATGATTCCATGAAGTGGAGCAACGCAGCTAAAGGAGTTGCTGGGCCGCTGGGTGCGGCAGCGGGACTCGGCACTAGCGAGGCCAGCGTCAGGCATCAGGCACGCCGAGCGGTTGCTGGCGGCTGCCGGAACAATGGAGACTCCTGAGGCCTTCAATTGCTCATGAGCGGATCAACTTGGCGTTGGGCACGCTGAGCTGTCGGCCGCCAAAGGGAGGATACCTTTTTGCACATGGTACCCAAAATGGAGCTCCTGTATGTGCACGCGCTGTGGGCACAGTGCCGGCGAATGCGCACTTTTTTAGGGATGGTCACAGTTCTCCTCAACGCTGCAGAGTGCTGCATTGATCCGACGGCAACGAGGAATGCGGATCGGTGACTACTTCTGGTGGATGCCGCTGCCGCAATCACGGAGGTTCACAACCTTTCAAGGTGCCTCGCAGCATGCTCTCTGCTCACTGGACAAATGATGATTCGTGAGGCGAGAGCGTGGATCGGATGAACAACGAGCCCGCAATACTCGTCCACGTGAAGGCTGAGTACACGTAACAAACTATCGAACCCTCCTAGCATACATAAAGATGCGGATTGGCATTCTATCACGACTTACGAACTTTGCATCGTGCACAAATCACAAACAAGAATGGGAAGATCGACCACAACATGTTTGCAGCAGGGTGGAACAATGTTCTAACGAGTAGTACAAAATGCAATCCTGAAGTGTACTCTGCTGTATTAGTACTTTACGTAGTAAGAAAGTTGTTGGTCGATCTTCCCATTCTTGTTTGTGATTTGTGAACGATGCAAAGTTCGCAATTCGTGATATAATGCCAAACCGCATCTTTATGTATGCTCGGAGGGTTCGAGAGTTTGTTACGTGTACTCCGCGTCCACGTGGACGAGTATTGCGGGCTCGTTGTTCATCCGATCCACGCTCTCGCCTCACTAGAAATGTAAAAAATGTGGATTGGAGTGCAAGTTTTTAGTGGATTCAGACACGATTCCACGACCCCTGCGTTAGTGTAGACAGAATGACGCCTGCAGCATCGCGTCACTGCACAGCAGAACGTATAACCAAGAACTGTCACAACCATTCAGTTCTGCTCCTTCTGCCTTCCACCTCTCTCTACCGAGGGACTCTGTTAACGTTTGATGCGTTCATCGACAGAACCTCACCTTGAACGCAATTATGCTATGAAACTTAAATCTTGAAGTATGACGTTAGCAACCTCAAGATGGTGGAAGAGCATTCATAAGAGCACTGCCTATCTGGTAAAACGAGGATCGAACGGAAGCGAAAATTTACAAGAGCAATGCCTATCTGGTAAAACGAGGATCGAACGGAAGAGAACATTTATAAGAGCACTGCCTATCTGGTAAAACGAGGATCAAACGGAAGCGAAATGCTCGCTTTACCACCTACCGAAGCTCATCTGTCCGATATCCTTCCCCCTGCCCATCAGGGCATAGCCATCGTAAACAACACCCACGCCACCTACACGGGGGTCACTAAGCTGGTCGCTTGTGTTCAGCGACAAGACGCAAGCGATGACCACGCGGCATCAACCCTAGAGTCTGGCACCCTAAGCACGCCTCAAGTGAGGGGATTGGGAGAAAGCGTCACAACACCTCGCCCTCCCTCGATGGCCACAGCCACCAGGGGCGCCCACCTCGATCCACCACGCACCACCAAAACTCCTGGGACCAGATCCCGCAGCCGATTCACCCTGCACTGCCACCTCTGCTCTCGCATCGAGGCCAAAACCCACATGGCCACGTCAACTCTTGCCAGCTGTGGTTAGCCCGGCTACAACCAGAGGGGGCGTGAGGTGTATGGCCAGGAGCGGGGCCTCACGTCTGGGTCACTCTTCATTTCATTGATGTTCACCGCTTGGCCGGCCAGCTTGAGGTACTGCTCGCAAATTTTGGAGTCCCGCAGCGCCACCGCAGCCTCACTCTCCATCAGATGCCTCTCAAGCTCCTGAAAAAGCGCCCCATCCCGCGGAATCCCGCCCCCTCTCCTAGCCTCAGGCTCACCCCATCAGCACTTGCAGCTACCTTGCCCTCCTTGCCAGCAACCTTGGGTCTTTCTTAGACTGCTCCCGCGAATTAGCTCCGCCTGCCGTACGAGTCCAACTGACGCCACGTCATGGCAACATCGCGAGGAGGCGGGCTTTGGGCATCGATGACAGCTGCATGCGCTGCGCTGGGCTGCTCAAGTCGACGCGCAGCGTCGGAAGGCAGCAGTTCCGGGGAAGGCTGGGATAAGAAGAGGGCCGGGAAGGGCCGGGGGGACGGACGATACGCTTGGCTCGGTGCCGCTCCAAGTCCCTCGTCAGCTGCTCCTGGCCCTTCACGCCAGCTTCCCGCTGGTACCCACTCGCAACCCGACACGCGCTCACATAAGCGCTGCAATCGGAACGCGGCATAAACATAGAGACCCGAACTGTTGCGCTAATTCTGATGAATATCCCCTCAAGGTGTCAGGTGAAGGTTGCATGCTCTCCATGTTTACCATCATAAGCATGTGCGTGCTGGTGAAGTTCCAATGATTAAAAAAGATGACTCAATAGAGACACTTCGCCTCATTTACCAACAGTGAATTTTTTTATCCAAAAATAGAATCTACGCGGCCCGCGGGATTTTTGTGCCTCTCTCCGCATGGGGAATTCTCAATAGGACACATTATTCAGGGCGGGGCGGGGCACCAAAACCGACACACTGAACGGCATGAGATCGGCCAACAAAAGCCAGCCCACCATCATCCCAGTGGATGTGAGAAGCAAATCAGGAGCAGGGCGGGGCCGTGACAAGATAGCACCAACTCATACATATTCCCAACCCAGATGCAAAGCAGCATGGAAAGATGATACGATGTGACCGATCATCGCCCAACAATTGTTGGTCTCTGGGATACGGCGTAAGTGGACCCTGCTGGCATGCCCCCCAGTGGCTCACGGTCGATGGATGGGACCGTTGGTCCATGGTCCAGTGGCCCACAACCGACACACATATGACCTGACACACCCATGGCTCCCACAACCGGCACACACATGACCTGGCACACCCATGGCTCCTACAACCGACACACACATGACCTGGCACACCGACATACACATGGATTCGTGGGGTTCCACTTCGCCCAACCTCCCTTGCACATGCGACCGGCATTTTCGTCGGCATTTTCGTAGTTTCGATACGGTTTGTCGCAGAAATCAGGCCAAGGATAACCACATATGCACGTGAGGAGGGCGCGGCGAGACTCGGTGGCTTTGGAGATGCCCTTTCCCTCAAGCGTCCGCTACAGGCATGGCAGGGACACTACCTGAGCATCTAGCCATTGAATATAATGGCCAACCCCTCCCCTCGGCATAGCCTCACTACTTCCCCAGTAGTGAGTAGAGCCGCAACGTACGGGGGGTCCCAGGGGCCAACCCCATACCCCGAACACGCAACCTATAATACGGAAGCCCTTGCAATGAGCACACTGCGTGTAGGCTACTAAGAATGTGGGTTCTATCAACCGGCTCTGCGATGTGCCAGCCATTCTATGCTGTCTCAGCGTGAGCTTCCGGCTCCACCGTGGTTGCCTGGTCCTGAGACCTAACGGCAGACGGCTTTCCACCAGCCGGTTGCCGCCTTCCCAGCAACGCTTGATCAATGCGAGCTCCGGCATGGCCAGCATCCTCACCATGTGCAGCGAGGACAAGCTGACGGGATGAGAACTACTGCCGTGCGGCCAGGAAGTGGCCATTGTCACCAAGATGGCCCCCGAGCTCCGAGCAGTCTGGCGGGTGTCAAGAACGCCCAGAACCTCCCTCCCACGCGCCGCCCAACACCCCCTCGAAAAGCGCATACCGTCCAAGCCTCCCCCCTTAACAGCCGCAACATCGAATTAGATCTGGGCTGAGTTGCATCCTTGCTGAGCATTAAGAAAGCTCCTTGCTGAGCATTAAGAAAGCTCCTTGCTGAGCATTAAGAAAGCTCCTTAATGAGCATTAAGAAAGCTCCTTGCTGAGCATTAAGAAAGCTCCTTGCTGAGCATTAAGAAAGCTCCTTGCTGCGCATTAAGAAAGCTCCTTGCTGCGCATTAAGAAAGCTCCTTGCTGCGCATTAAGAAAGCTCCTTGCTGCGCATTAAGAAAGCTGCTGCGCATTAAAGAAAGCTCCTTGCTGCGCTCCTTGCTGCGCATTAGGAAAGCTCCTTGCTGCGCATTAAGAAACTCCTTGCTGCGCATTAGCTCCTTGCTGCATAAGAAACTAAAGAAAGCTCCTTGCTGCGCATTAAGAAAAGCCTTGCTGCGCAAAAGCTCCTTGCTGCATTAAGAAAGCTCCTTGCTGCGCAAAGAAGAAAGCTCCTTGCTGCGTATTAAGAAAGCTCCTTGCTGAGCATTAAGAAAGCTCCTTGCTGAGCATTAAGAAAGCTCCTTGCTGCGCTTTTGCACCAAATTTGGAGGAGGATTTGAGAGGCACAACCACGTCCACAGGGCGGCCCTTGGCATGAGACGACTGACCTCCTGAACACTCTGAATACGTGATTGCAGCCGCTCCTCTCGTTCCACCAGCGACCTCTCCAGCCATTTCACCTGTCACAGCTCACGCGTCCCCCGCAGTACCTCAATCTGCAGTGAAACCTGTCGCAGCGCACCAATCAGCAGTTAGCCTTCACGGATATACATCAGACTTCCTACCACGAACCCGATTTCCTGCAGGCGTAGGCGCATGCCATGCCGTCGCAACCCTTCCTACAAGCTGAATATGAGAGGTGCGCCGGAATGCCTGCTTTCGACGGTCGGCCCTCCTAGAGGAGGCGACCGTGCTTAGAGTGCACATGCAAGGAGCGCTAGAGCCGTTACGTTTCCTAGGGCAACAAAAGCAGCTCAGGTGCGCACTATGCTGGTGTCAGGGAGGCAGCGAGACCTGATGCAGGGGTGGGACTCCGCACCTTCTTTACATGATTCAGTTCATCCTGAGCCATCTGGGCCACTTCAGAGGCTCGCTTCGCCTCACCCTGGGCCAGCTGCTCCACCATCGCGATCCCCTCCCATCCTCATCACCTCCTTCCCTACTCCCTCGCCTACAGCACACCGCGCGCACGTCCCCGCGCGATGGGTTCCCTAGAAAGAGGCTTGCAGCGTGGCTCCAGTCCGTAGGCTCCCCGGTCGTGCCGACAATCTTTAGCTTCACCCGCAACCCTGAATCGCACCCCAAGAGGCAATCCAACCGGGCAAACCTGAAGCGCCCGCATCGCCAACTCAGCGCTCCGCTCCGCTAGATCCAGATCTGCGTCAGCCCCTCGCCCCGTATCAGGCCGCAGAGGGTCACCGCACTGATCCGCCAGGGCCCACGTCACGATGCGATACCAGCCAACCTCGCCGGGGCCCCAAAAGCGATGTCATCCCGACCAGCCTCGCCGGAGCCCACGTCACGATGCAATACCAGCCAGCCTAGCCGGGTGGCGGGCCCCAAAACGCGCTGTGCTTCCTTTGCACATGACTTGAAAGTATCAAATTTGACGATAGCCGTGCTATGGGACGACACAACAGGGTCCCTGCCAAGGAAAGTCAAAAAATGCACCGCATCAACATGGGCGTCACGTGTACACCTTGGACTTGTTTAAGAAGGCTCTTGGCCAGCATCTGAGCATCCTTGTCCGCAGCTCTCTATCCCATCCGCCCGCCCCAGGAGCTCACAAGTCAGCCGACGCATCCATGCGTGACGAATGTGGGCTGCTCTCCACGTGGAGGAGCCGGGGAAGCAGGCATCTGACGTGGCGTCTCGCTTCGAGCGCAGGCAACCGGCAGCCTCTCCACCGCGTGACAAAACCGCGCAGGTACAACCTGCCCGCGGAAGGCTCGTGCATCCTTTGATATCATGCCTCGTGCGGGCGGACGCAGCGCATCGGGAAGCGCCACCGCGCAGGCTTCACGCGCGGTCCCCCCGATGCCCTTCGAGAGCCACTTCCGCGCAGCGCGGCGCGGCTGCATGGCGGAGCACAAGTAGGTAACCTTCTCGGGGGAGACATCGCGGATGTCGATGGCGTTGAGGCATTCCTGCGCGAGGGCTGTGCGACGCCTGCATCCAGGATCCCAGCAATCAGAGACGCAGTGATAATGCGAGCGCTGACGTGACTTGCGAATGAGTGGAAAAGGGGCATCCCGCTGGTACCACAGAATGTGAAGTGCAGACAGCCATGACTCGTGTTTAAGGAAGACAAAGAGGACATCCGGAGGAGGCAGCGAGTATCGCGGGCGGCCGAGCACCTGCGCTCCACGCTAACATCGCGCTGCACCACCACAATGAGATTCTCCAGATGCTGGTGCTTCTCGTTTCGCAGCTGCGCCACCGTGCCCCCAGGGCGAGTGGAGGAGGTCGCACTGAGCCGCGACACGTCAGGCTGCACGATCCAGGTGTCCACACGCGGCTTCTCCGTCGAACGTTCGGGGCTATGGGGATTCGCGTCGTCCTCCGAGCCTCGCGCGCGCTCTTTCGGGGACTTGAATCCGTCGGCACTCTGAGGTCGCCTAGCCGGCCTGCACGTCTCCTCCGCCATGTCAGGTGACCCCATCCCTCCTACAGGCTCCGACGTCTCGCAGCCGTCCCCGCACGCGGTAAAGCCCGCTGTTGTCTCGATCCAGAATAGCATGCCGAATCACGCGCATACGCGGTTCGATGGCGTTCGCAACTTGACTGTGCACCCAAATCCTGAACTCACGTGATGACAGAAAGAGAGCCGGGGGTGGAAGCCTGGATTGTCTCCTCTGTCTTCCGGGCAGTGGCACGAATGGCCACGTGTCGAGACACCCACAGTCGACCGAGTGCCCCTCTGCGCGCAAACATGTTTCAGCTGCAAAGGCAGATTATGAGGTGTTTTGTAACACTGCACGCATGAAGCCAAAATTTGTGTTGGGAGCCGAGGACGGGTTACACACATGAGCGGTGGGGAAAGACTTCTGTAGCTTCCATAGCTCTGTCGCGCACTTCGCGGTTTTGCGCGTGGAGCTCTTCGGGTCTCGGCGTTATAGGACATTGTTTGGCGAGGCATTATTAGTATGGCTTCTCATTCAGCTCGACAAGCAAACACCATATGCTAAAGGAGCAGTTACACGCCAAGCAAACGAGCGTGGGAAATACTTCTTAAATTTCGTGTGTGCATTCCTATCCTATGAAATCCCTATGAAACCGCGAACGAGGCAGTGGACACAGGCTCTCTCGCAGGGTTAAGAGTTGTTAGCACAATATTGTTCCCAGTCTCGTTCTTGCTTCTTGCACGTGAACGAATGGAGGGCGAAATTCTACTGTACGGCTTTCATGTCATGCATACACGACACGGCGCACGTAACGAGAGCTCTTATTCTCCACGATTTTCTTTCCAGAGTATAGTACATGTAATTGAGGAGCGGTGTGCCCAAGAGCCAGGACTGCTTTTTGTTTTGGAAAGAGTCTTGAGCAACCTCTGGAAAAAATGAATATGTCGTTGTGCTTTTCACCTCACACCTGAAGAAAAGTGGAAAACTTCAAAACTATTACTATAACTATTGGGGGAAAATCTTTAGATTGTCCCCCTCTTTGAAAAATCCGGTTTTTTATGTTACGCTTTTGTGTATTGGGGAAAATTCTTTAAATTGTCCCCCTCTTTGAAAAATCCGGTTATGTGACACTCCTACACTACAGTACCCCCCTAACTACCCTAGCTAACCAGTAATCACATCTGTAGAGCAAGACTAGGATCTCGGAAGGGTGAAACTACACACTGCACGAACCATCAGATAGCCTGCAGCGTGCACAAAGCCCATGAAGAAGCCAAAAACCTGGAAATGAACCGAAGAGCAGAAACACTGAACTCCCAGCAACCACATGGAAATGATGAAGGCGGAAACCTTACCCAAAAGGCCAACAGAAAGCAAAAGCTTGAGCAAGGGAGGTGGGCGGGGAAAACACCCTTCTTCGAAACAAATCAAACTGCGGAGCCGAACTCAAACAGAGTTCGAAACCTTATACCACGTAGTGGTACCTTCTCTCCGGGCTGTCACATAACCTGGGTTATGTGTTGGACTTTAGGTTCAGGGTTATTATTATGGGCTCTGATAGCCCCTAGCCTGACCTGTCTCTGATCGGAACCGTGACTCCGCTAGTAGCTAGGATGACAGTACAATAGTACTGTACTGTCAGTCATTACTTCGTATTATCCGGGTTTCCGAGATGCATGATAAAAGCACTCGGCCGGACTGCTTATGGAGCTTAGCCAGTTTGTTTCACCGAGCGGAACACCTGTTCTCGCAGGTTATGCGCGTCACCACTTTCCCGGTAATTCTGATGGCACAGCGCCTAGCTGTTGCCATGTTTGGCTAAGTTTTGACACAGAGATGGGGTGGGCGCCCCCTTAGGCAGTAGTTTACTTTTCGCGGTATGGCCTCTTCTTGAGGTGGGGATCAGTTTGAGACATTTTTCGGCAGCAGTATCGTCGCTCGCTATGGCTTCTTTTTACGTTTCACCTGGCCGGTGGAGAGGGCATTCCGCGTATTGTGGGTCGCAACCACTTTTAGCCAATCGGCTCATGACTTGTTTGATGTTGTTTTTAATGCTGAGACTTCTGCAGGAATTGGCCGCTGCATCTTCTGGTTACTCTACTGCCGCCACACTAGCCCACGCTTCCCATCTCACCGTCATTTTGAGAATGGATACACCGCAGAAACCACGTACACGCGCTAGGGCGCGTAAATTAGCAACAATTTTTTATGATGTTGGAGCATTGCACGCAGCCACGCGCACTACTCCGCACTTGGATTCGGCTGCGTCGGAGGCTTCGACTGCGGCAGCCACTCTCGTGCATCGGCTGCGCAGAGATTCTTTTGACGTTCAGAGTTCAAAAACAGCAGCGACAAAAGTACTGGGCGACAAGATCGCAAAATTCCGTGGGGACGAAACATCGGCTTCGGACATTTTTTCTCAATTGGTATCCGAGCTTCAGCAACTTTTCACGCTGCAGTCGACGGCATTCGCACCCCTGTTTGACCTGACTGCTGCTGACACCCCTGTTCTGCCTGCTGCCAATGAACTGTTGTACTCTGTGCTGCTGCTGCTGACTGCGCCAGGGTCTCCTGCCCGTAATTGGGTAGAGGCTTCTGGTGCGGATGTTCCTGCTGATGGCAAACGCGCCACCCTGGAGGTGGTGCGTATGCTTGCTGACGCGTCGACTCCGTTCGATGCTTTGACTGAGCTGCTTGAGTGAGGATCTCTGACGAGTGTGACCCTGATGCGGGGATTCGCCTCTTCAACAGCTGTCTTCGGGATGCACAGCGTCTGACGACGCTGCCCGAAGACGCTGTTAAGAGGCAATTCCTCTCTGCTCTGTCTGGGCCGGCTTACGCCACGCTGGTTGACTCGTTTGCTCGAGCTGACCAGCGTGCGGCTGTGAGTCTGCTCACCCTGCAGGCACGCGTGCGCGAGCAGTACCGCTGCGGGCGGCTCTCGGGCAAGCGCACTGCGGGGCGCCCCATGTCTGTAGCATCTTGCACCACTGACACTGGCCTGGCTTCGGCCATTGATCGGCTCAGTGCTCAGTTGGTCAAGTTGCAGCGGGATGTGGATTCCCTTAAGAGGGGTGGCTCCAAGCCGCCCCCTGGGAAGCACACTCCGCGCAACTTCCACCGACCTGGAGTGCAACCGCTTGCTCACTCCGCCTCTCCGGAGGTGGCTTTTGACAAGCGGTATGGCACCTTTGTCCCAGCGTGCAGGCACGAGAAGTGCCGCGCCGTTGGGTCAAAGCATTGGCTGAGTGAGTGTCCTCACAAGGACACTCACCCATTGTCCATCTCGGCATCCTACTGCCGAGCCGTCGAGTCTTATGACTCCGACGTGCTTGCCCTTCGTTTTCAGCGGTACTATGACGCTGGGGATGAGGGGTCCATGGAGCACTTGTGTGCTCTCGTGGGGCAACCTGAAATCTGTGAACTGTCTGCGCATTCCTTTGCTCCGGAGCCTACGGCTCTGCAGCAGTTCAAGGATGCTGCTGCCTCTGCTGAGTCTGCACCTGCTGAGCATCTTTCCATTGGCCGTGTTGCATTTGCTGCGCATTTGGTCAGCGGTCCGCTTGTTGGTGGTGTCGCTGAGCCGACCACTGACAAGCAGCTGCTGCCGAAGGCCTCTGCGCCCGCGCATGATGAGCCGGTTGACTTGCATGGGGTCAGCCGTGCCGCCTTTGTGCCGCCGTCTGCCTCTCTGGCTCTCGGCCCGATGGCTCCTGCTGACAGCTCTTTCAAAACATTCAACACTGTCCACCCTGCCTGGTTTGACATTGACCCTGAACCTGTTGAGGTGTGTGATTCCGATGATGATGGGGAGGGCTCCAACTACCCTCCTGGTGTCTGCCTGACTGAAATTGAGGGGGGTGCACCGCCGACGGCTGCAGCATTTCGGCGGTTCGGAGTCCCCAGAGGCTCCAGGCCATTTGGCATCGGTGAATTTGCACTCACTCTTTTCATGGTGGCTACGTTTCTGTTCAGTGCTACGGCGATGCCGACCCTCGTGGTCGGCGGTGGTGTCAGGGGCCTGGTTGAGCCCGGAGCCACCTACGGCTACGGTGCAGTTCATCCCGGTGATGCATTACTGGATTCTCTTTGCCCGCCTGTGGTTACTGCTGGTTCGTCATTGCCGCCGCGGGATGTGACACAGTTCTTTGCTCAATCGACCTCAGCGGCTTTGCAATCTGATGATTTTGCCACTCCACTCTGGGATCCACCTGACCCACTTGGGTCTGGTGGTGTCAACATTTATGGTGTCTCATCTCAACTTACTTCGGATGTCTTCCTGCCTTGGGATCCGTCAGCTGAACTCGGCTATGCCGACCGGCTTTACAGTGGCTGAGTCTGCTTGTTTCAAACCCTGGAGGTGTGATTAGCCTTAGCCGCAGTGGTGGGTTGTGCCGGGACAAGTCCCCGGGCACCCAGCTAGAAGTATATCTGTTTCCAGTAAGTGCTGTTTGTTATCTGTTTAGTTAGCTCCGCTTGCCTAGCCCTATTGGCTACAGTCACAGCTCCGGGTGGTGTGCTGGACTTTAGGTTCAGGGTTATTATTATGGGCTCTGGATAGCCCCTAGCCTGACCCGTCTCTGATCGGAACCGTGACTCCGCTAGTAGCTAGGATGACAGTACAGTAGTACTGTACTGTCAGTCATTACTTCGTATTATCCGGGTTTCCGAGATGCATGATAAAAGCACTCGGCCGGACTGCTTATGGAGCTTAGCCAGTTTGTTTCACCGAGCGGAACACCTGTTCTCGCATTATGTGACACAGCCCCTCTCGCTTCGCTCGCTGCACTGTGACACATAACATCCAGTTTTTTATGTTACCCTTTTGTGTATAAATTTTAGAAACTTCAATTCGTCGAAAACTTATAGAACAGGAAATATATATATATATATATACAACTATATGTTTTGTGACTGACACTGTGAAAATGCAGGTGGGCAAGCTGCAAGGCTTGCGGAAACTAAAGTCGGATAAAACAATAAGATAGTCGGACTTAGGGGTTCGGGAGCCTGTGACACAGTGACACAGACAGCACTGCAAGTGGCATCCAGGCGAGGGGTGACACAAGGGTGCACCACTGCTCCCCCCCTAGGGGGGGGGGAAGTCGGCATCCCCGTGACACCACCTCACCCCGAAGGTGGGAGGTGCACTGCAGGGCCAGCCGGTATACCCGGACAGGCGGCTAAAAGAAATGTCAGAATGTAACTCAAGGAGGCCTTTTTCAACCTAGCTAGAAGCAATTCCATGTTGTGGCGCTAGTACATTCCTACATCTGAAGTCCGATTTCCAATTTAGGGTTGTGGCAAATTTCCCTCCACATCGCCGGTGACGGCTGAGTTGGGTAACCACACTGGTGAAGAGTGGAAAGCCGGCCAATCGGTGTCGTCCTCGCCGGGGAAGACGGCGCCGTAGCATGCGGGCTCCTCAATTCCATCAGGCAGCGGAGAGGCGGCATCGTCCGGGGTGTGCACCACCAGAGCGCCGATGCCGACGGGGCCGATCGCGTCACCCCCAACAGGTGCAGGCAGGGAGAAGCGGACGGAATGAAATGCTGCCGCAATCGGCGGCTCCGTGGGCGGAGCCGGTGGGTCCACTGCAGGAGGCGGTGCCGTGAGTGCGGCGGCGGACACATCGAGCGGCGGGCGGGCTTTGGCTGCCCGCGATACCTCAAGATATGTGTCGTTGGCGAAGGCCTCGATGCAGACGTACGGGCAAGCACCACGGGTGTCGGGGTGGGAGTCCGTGATGTTCCACACGCGGAAGCAGGCGGTGCACGGAAAACCTGTACCCCAGGGTAGAAGTCTTACCGTGGCGGGCCGGCCCGGGGCCGCAGAAGCTCGCTCCGGGCCGAAACCGGGCCGAAGGGGCTTTCGCCCCCGGGCCGCACAAAAATATGAGCCGGCCAAACTTCGGCCAAAAATATAGGCATTTTATGCCACTTTTTATCAAACCCCCATACTTAATTTCAAAATTTCGGGCGGGCATTGTTCTTCTTTGACCGTTTTGGCCGAAAGCGGGCCAGCGGAAATATAGTTTACGGGCCGTAAAGAATTTTGGAAGACTTCTACCCTGCTGTACCCACCCACTTGCGGTACATAGAGGCGGGCGGGCCATTTGCCCTCCAAGGGCGCCAACGACTGCTTCTGGGCACGAAGCGCCATGGCAGTCGGGGAACGTGGAGGAGGGGAGGGCTTCTGAGGCGCGCCCTTAGGGCGGTAGCCAGAGCCCTCGGGCGGGATGTCAGGAGTGGCGGAGGGCGAGAGTGTGGCGAGGGGGCTCTCGTCCCGAAAGGCGAGGCGGACGCGAAGGGCAAGGCGGGAAAACGCGAAGACGGCACCCGCCCGCAACTCGCGCAACACCACCAGATAAAGGGGGGCAACGTACGGTGACTGCTTCGCGGACTCTGACAAAATGTGCCAGAGGTCCGCCACGCGGTCGGTGTCGTTGTACGCCGGCTTGATCTTCGGGTGACTCTCAGGGTCCTATACGGACGGATATGAGACGCGGCTGCTATTGAACAGTAGCAAGCACGCGCAAGTATTTGGTGGGGTATGAGTGCAGCAATTGTATACCAGAATTGCTTGCTCGAGCCCAATGCTCCTCATATTACCTCAATGCCCTCACGCGTCATACGCGTTACCACCATCGGGTTGTGAACCCGAGGGCATTGGGTGAACTACCCGCATCGGCTGGTCGATATAGCCATTGATGCTCGCATGCTGTTCATTTCATGCTTGAAGCGAAGACGCATCTTCTCAGAACACTTCGGTTCTTCAAGACTTGTCTTGCTTCGCCATCTCGATGCCAATACTTGGCCTCTCGATGACAGGTGTCACTCACCTTAAGTGGATGACAGACATTATGATTGTACATGTCATAGTCGACCGTACTGACAATACTCGACGACTGTATGTCATGATGACATATGACATGACATGATATGACATAGTATGACAGGTATGACAGGTATGACCGGTATGACATGTATGACACATGTATCATCGGTCATATCCCTGACAGATCTCCCCTCTTAGAAGTGTTGTGACCTCACAATATAGGGTGCATACCTTTTGTATGTGTCTTTGATGTCTTTGTTGTTGAGCTGGTACCAGTCTTCTTACACCGACGAGGCGTCCCTCAAGGTGTTTTAGGATATCGGGGGGAACCAAGTCCACTTTAAACCCTCACCTTAGGCATATAGCCCTACAGTTCTTAGGATGTACAGTAGCCTCCCAATACAGTATTTGCGTTTCGTATTTCAGAGTGACGCTCAGGGTATCTTCCGAGGTTTACGTTACGGATAGATATTGCGCTTGCCGATTGACGAAAACGAACTATCATACATGTTTCCACGGCCTTATATAGTGCATCCACCCCTTCCTCCCCTCGAAGAGCTACTTCCGAGGTTCACAGGCAGAATGGAGAGCCCTTTTCGAATAAGGCTTGTTTTTAATGCAATCGGAGGAGGCCTTGCTTAACGAGATATCGGAGGGTCTCTATGAGTCCACTTTAAATCCTCACCCGATCTGCCAAACTCCTTTTTCGGTCCGGTACGCGCGCACTGACGAACATTTCATAGGGTGGATTCGTCAACGTACTAATGTGAATTCGTTTAGTCATGTATGTCAATCATAACTCAGGATCACAACTCCGTCTACCTCAGTATTCCGGTAGCTGCGGAATCTGGCCATAAAACCCGAATGACAAACCACGGTCTGGCAAAGGCAGCATAGCAGTTTTTATTTATCCACAGATACGATATCCCGCATGTATGCGTATTTGTGCAAGGGTATGATTTGATACAAGGCTCACTACACCTCAGCGAGGAAGGATCAATTTTCTGCTCCTGATACATATAATGATAGAACATTAAGAACAGGGTATAAAGATGATCGACATGTATTAGTATATATTACAAGCTAAGTAAGGGCAATAGGCTTTTAATAAATTGTTAGCCTTCATAGGCAGCTATAATGTCTGCTGCATTGGTCAGCTCGGAGGCTTTGACCCAGGTGTCATGTTCAGGGCCGTAGCCTGCGTATCGCACTAAATAGTACTTGACACCTCTAGTGATCTTATCTGAGAGTATATGTGATATCTCAAACAGTGGTTGCCCTTCTTCGGTGATCATCTGTGGCAGAGGCAAAGGTGCTTGGATCGAGTCATTGTACAACTCTATTCTGGATACAGGCTGAACCGGATGGATACGAATGTCGAGATCCCCGAAATCTAGCTCATAAGCACGTCCATGGCTGAGAACTTTGGAAATGGTGAACGGCCCAATATATGGCTGCTTAAAGTGTATGCCTGCCTCTGTCAAACCAGTCCATTGAATAAACTCAGTCCGTAGAAGAACTTTCTGCCCTACTGCAATTGTCGGGGCATGTGAGTCTTATTGAATCTGGCTCGGTTGATTTCTGCTGCTCGGGAAATGTTATCTACCGCATTGGCATGTACAGCCGTGTACTGGTCAAAGTGATCTCGAATAGCATTCTGTATTGGAACAGGAGCTTCTGGCGGAATAGTGATTGCCAGATCATGAGGCGAAAGTGGCTGCGCCATCGAGTCGAGATAAATGTCTATTCTGCGAAAGGCGGGTTAACCCGCCGTAACACGTTGTTACGGCGGGTTACCAATACCTAGGCATTTCTACGATATCGCGCGCGTAATTGCCTCCGGGCAAAAAGTAGGAACAACAGGCGTTTATCAACCCTCAAAATTACCCCAAAAAAGTTGGCAGAACTCCGGACACTTTGGTCTGAGGATTGGTAATCGACTTCGGGCAAAAAGTAGGAACAACAGGCGTTTATCAACCTTCAAAATTGCCCCCAAAAAGTTGGCAGAACGCCAAACATTTTGGGCTGAGGATTGGTCTATACCGATAGGGAAGTGCTCTAGATCGAAACTTAAGGTCACAAAACATAAAACTTCCTTCAAATATTGTCACTTAGTGCCTTGAGACCACCACGTAGCCTACGCGGAGCAACAATAAACGAAGTTAGGGGTTAACCCGCCGTAATTTTCGGGTCAACCCGCCCTAACTTTGAACATCATTTCAGCCCGGTATACCCATCCAAGTAGCAGAAATTAAAGCTTCCACACACAAAACTAACTACAATCAACATTGCCAAGCATGGGTTTTATGCGATATCTCGAATTATTATGGATATTAGAGTGCTCGAATATCGCTCTTAGGTATTGTTAACCCGCCCAAAAATTAGTAGAATAGACATAAAAAGGTGTGTAACCAGTCGTAGCAGAAACCGTGTTGTTAATTGCAAACTCCACCAGAGGCAACTTGTCCTCCCACGAATTGGCTGAAGTATCGTTGCAACAACACCTGAGGAGGAGAAAAAATACTCTCTAATCAGTTATAAACCAGAGGTTGGTGAATCATGCATCAAACAAAATGAAAAATACCTGAGGATGTCCTCAATGAAGGCGTGGCTTCTCTCGTTGCTTGCATTCGACTGTGGATGGTGTGAAGACGTCATAGACAATCTCGTACCAGTAGATTTCCACAGTGTTTGCCAGAATGAAGAAGTAAATATGGGGTCTCGATCTGAGATGATGTTCCTTGGAAGACCATGGAGCTTGAAGATATGCTGCATATATATTGAAGCAGTGTGCTGAGCAGTCCAGGTCATGTTGAAGGGAATGAGATGACAGCGATGAGAGAATTGACACATTACCACAGATATATTGTCGTGCCCGTTAGTAGTGATAGGCAGGTCAGTAATCCAGTCAAGTGATACATCAAGCCATTTTGTCTTAGGCACACAATAGCGTATGTGTGACTGACCATAAGGTTTGTGTCTCCTCGTTTTCTGGCGTTGGCACACGGGGCACTCCCGCATGTACTGAATTGCTGCCTTCGTCATTCCTGGCCAGTAATATCGGCTACGCAATAAATGGAGCATGCGATTTTTGCCTACATACATGACCAGAAACACTGGCTGAGTGGCACTCATGAAGTAGAATGTGGCGAAGCTGTGTGATCTCACCGTCATCTGTAGGAACTTTGGCAGTAGGTGGAATGTAAAGCTGTCTGCCAAAAATGGCCTTGCGATAGATCAACCCCTGAATAAGTTCGAAATTGCTGACTGACTGTGATGATGTCGATGATGCCAGCTTGGATAATATAGATTGTGCAAATGTGTCACGATCATACTGAGATATAATAATGTCGTGAAGCTGATGACCCGATGATGCAGATATAAGAGCAATAAATAAAAGATGTAGGGTCTGTAGATGTCATATCAGCTGATGAAGTTGCCAATGAGGCAATGTGATGTTGCAGACTATCAGTGAGTTCAAAGAGAGCAGAAATACGTGTAAGTGCATCTGCAACCTTATGCTTCTCGCCTGCAATGTGCTCAATCCGAGAGTTGTATTCGGAGAGCTCATCCAACCACCTCGCCTGTTTGGGGCTTAGTGTGGATTTGGACTGGACATAAACCAGTGGCTGATGATCTGAGCGAACGATAGTCTCTGGAGCTCCCAGCAAGATGTGACGAAAGAACCGGAAGCCCTCCACAATGGCAAATAGCTCGATCAACACACTATTCGATGAAAATGATATTCTCATGTGAAAATGATATTGCCTTATTCACCTCATGATAGGATTAAAAAGCCGCATTTTAACAGTCAAGAGCATGCAAGTGCAGGTTGTGCATTGGATTTAATGGTTTTTATGGTACAAAATTGAGGTCAAATGCACTTTTTCGAAATCTAGGAGGAGTGAAAACACAAAGAACTTTTGACTCAGAATCTATATACACGTTATACACATATTATTTACATATTTTTTTTCGTCTTGCTTTACGCGTCCACATCAGGTGTTACCGCTACCGCTACGCAATTATCAAAAGCTTCGTCTTCATCGGAATCATCCGATTCATTCAAGTCACCTTGCTAGGTAGGTCCTTGCGCGTGCGTTTGGATTGTTGTGCAAGCAAAGCGAGGACTATCTGCGCGTATTGCTCGTTCGGTATACTCCATTCGGGGTCTTTCGCATCCACATTCCATGCCAGCACTATTTCATTCTTATCGAAAGTCTCGGTAGACGGTCGGTGCCCCGGTGGCGCTGCGAAAGCTCCTACGTGACTCGCAAGTTGCTTGCCGAGGTGCTTCTTCTTGGTGTCGGTGTGCTTTTTGGGTTGGAAATAGCGATATTGCAGCTGTTGAGTTGACGGATAGCGCGCCTCCACCTTCACCAAGTACAACGGATCCGACCATTCGCTTCGCTTCAGTTGTACGCGGAAAGCGAACTTGTCGTTTTCAGATTCCACCGCGAGAGCCACTGCAAAGCTGCCGACTGTCATCTGGCCGTAGGTGACCTCCCACTGGGCGTTGTCCACGTACTGCTCTGCTCGCTTTTGGGCTCGACCTTGGTGTTTCCGTTTACCGTTGTGCACTTCTATCGGCGCTCGATCAATTCGGCGTTGGATGCGCACCGGTATAGCGGGGACGGCGGCAGCCCCGGCAGCTTCTATCGCCAACGCGGGCGCCTCTATCAGTCGAACCAAGGTGGCATTGCGCTCGATGGCGATTTTCTCGGGATGCTGGAAGGGTATCGCGGGCGCTTGACATTCTCCACCAGCAGTTAGGTGGCGCTGTTTCTCGATGACATCCTCGCGCCAAAACTTTTTGTGCACCTCCGTGAGCTTTGTGCCCAAAATGTCCTTCAACGCCTGTAAGGTATGCTCAAGCTTTTCGATGCCTTCTTCGGTAAAAGGAATCGGCTTGACGTATCCAGGCCCCGCGACAGGGGGTGTAGAAACAAGCTTTGGCAATGGAGTCTCGGGTAACCATTTTGGTGAAATGGAATACTGTTTGTACTGCATGCCCACTTCGCCGTGCTCGTTCTTCTTGAACGTGAAAGCCTGCTGTGCCAAAATATTGTGGCAATCGAAGACGTGACCATCAAACCAAGAGCTGAAGTCGAAGATCTTCTCGGTGTGCTCGCATATTACACCATCCGTAAAGCATTCTTGTGCGACCTCTATCATCTCGTCGAGCGTCCAAGCTTGCTTGCGTCGTAGACGCACGGAGAAGCGTGAAAACATCTGGTCAATGTTCTCGTGCGTATGTCCCACCAACAGAAAGTTGAGTTTCACCTTGCGAAAGACGTCCGTGTGCACCAGCCAAGCTGCGTATGCCAACATCAACTTGCTCTTGTTGGTGCTCACATTGTCAAGCTGTACATACAACACTTCCGGCATCGGGTATGAATTTTCCCCGTCCCCGTTGCATCGATGCTCTTGAATGCGGAGGATATCCCGGTGCAAAACGTTGACAAGGAAGTTCGCATCGTCCTTGAAGTTGGCGTAGTTGAAATCCATGAAGCGGCCCACGTTCTCGATCATGCTCCCCATGTTGTGCACGTCAAGGAAGTCCTTAGAGTCCAGATGTTTAGGGATACGTCGAAAGTGTGGCAGTCGGGTGGTCCACTGCGTCATGCCATCGATGATCACCGAGGCATACTTATGCCAAGTTTTGTTCATGGCAATGCTCTTGGTCATATTCGCTTTACGACCATGTTTGTAGAACTTCTGGCGCTCCGCTCGTGCGATTGCCAGATGTTTGTTGAGAGGCCCGTTGTATTGCCCTGTGCATGATACACAAAATCGGGTCAGTGAACAAATTACATAAACATATAAACACATCACAAAGCTATTCATGAATATTCACCTTTTTGAGATTTGGTTAAGCCTTCCTTCAATAACTTGAAGAACGCGCAAACATCGCAGTGAGAAAATCGGTTCACCGATGGAATCTTTAGCCACTTGCTGCAATCTTCTTCAAATATTTTGTACCAGTAACTGAGAGAGAGGTTTTTGCTCTCCTCATTCTCACCCAAGCTCTGAAGGTACTCGTCCCACAGCTCTTCGATGGTCAATCCATCTGAAAGGTGCTTCTCGGGTTTGTGAGGTTGGGGTTGTCCGTATTCGTCCGCGTATTTCTCGAGCCATGCGACGACCGACTCGCGTTTCAGGGAAACCTTGCGGTTGTCCTCCTCGTACGTCAATCCATGAACAAACGTGTGTCGGCCCTCGAGCACGCGTGTTCGACAGTCTTGAAGATACCCGTAGCTGATGCCGTAAGCCATATAGCAGAACTTAACTCCTATGCTGGTATTTACCCCGGAAACGGGGTAAGATTAATTGACATATTCCTTGAATTTTAGCCCCATAATACCCCTCTAGGGACCCCCAATGGCCTTGGTGGGTATGTCGAATGGACCGCATGAGAACCACCGCCAAATATATGTAGGGTCTTTCAGCGAAAACAATGGTATGACAAAGTTCGAATGGTATGTCGACCAAAGAGGTAATGAAACCCATGCTAGCATAGGAGTTAAAGCACACCTGTTACAAAAAAAAGACACCGTCACTCAAAAATTATTAACACATTATCCAGAAAACGCATAAGGGTTTTGGTAGGTCATGCCAATTTAAGACGCTTGGGAGACACCCCCAACACTGCACGTCTGCAGGCGGGACGGCCGTCGCATGCTCGTCAGCACTCTCCAAACCACGCCTTAAATCTGCGCAACCTAGACCCTCAGTGGGAATCGAACCCACGAGTGCGAGGTTCGTAGCCTAGCGCCGTACCAACTCGACCAATGTCGCGAATATGTACACATCGTAAATTTAGAAATTTATCATACAATATTCCACATTCCTGTGCTGAACAATATTACACAATCTATCACAAAGTCCAAGAAAAATTTCGCTTTGGCCAGAGGCCGTTCATTAGCTAATGAACGGTTCCCGCAGCCAAAGTGTCTAATTGTGAGTCGCGCTTTGGCCAGGGGACGTTCATTAGCTAATGAACGGTTACCGCAGCCAAAGTGTCTAATTGTGAGTCGCGCTTTGGCCAGAGGCCGTTCATTAGCTAATGAACGGTTCCCGCGTAGCCAAAGTGTCTACTGTGAGTCGCGCTTTACCGAGGCCGTTCATTAGCTAATGAACGGTTCCGCGTACCAAAGTGTCTAATGTGAGTCGCGCTTTGGCGAGGCCGTTCATTAGCTAATGAACGGTTCCCGTAGCCAAAGTGTCTAATTGTGGAGTCGCGCTTTGGCCGCAGGCCGTTCATTAGCCAATGAACGTTCCCGCGTACCCAAAGTGTCTAATTGTGAGTCGCGCTTTGGCCAGAGGCAGTTCATTAGCTAATGAACGGTTCCCGCAGCCAAAGTGTCTCTGTGTGAGTCGCGCTTTGGCCGAAGGCCGTTCATTAGCTAATGAACGGTTCCCGCAGCCAAAGTGTCTGGTTGTGAGTCGCGCTTTGGCCAGAGGCCGTTCATTAGCTAATGAACGGTTCCCGCAGCCAAAGTGTCTAATTGTGAGTCGCGCTTTGGCCAGAGGCCGTTCATTAGCTAATGAACGGTTCCCGCAGCCAAAGTGTCTAACTGTGAGTCGCGCTTTGGCCAGAGGCCGTTCATTAGCTAATGAACGGTTCCCGCAGCCAAAGTGTCTGTCAAAATCGATAAATTTTTGGAAATTTATCGATTTTCCCCTCAATGCGACTCGGCCCATCCGCAACTTTTCCTTCGGCCCGCCTTCGGCCCGGGCCTCCGTGACACGGCCCCCGGCCGGCCAATCCCAGGAAGATATCTTCCCTGCGCCCGTAGCACGGCAGTAGCATGGCCGTAGCACGGCCGTAATATGTCTTTAGAACGTGTGCTAACTGGAACATTGCATGCTAAAGACATACTAAAGAAGCGAATCTGTTAGGGAATATTCCTCCGGCGTGTTATCACGTCCGTGTTTAGCATGCCTTTAGCATGGTTTTCAGTCCGTAGGACGCCCGTAGCACTGCAGTAGCACGCCCGTAGCATGCCAGTAATATCCCCATTACCCCCAAAACCATCACCCATTACCCCCCCATTAACCCCCCCAACAATCCCCATCACACCCCAAACCAAATCCCCATTACCCCCCTTTACCCAAGCCATCCCCATTACCCCAATTACCCCCAACAATCCCCAACACACCCAAATTAATCCCCATTACCGTCCTACATACACCCCAAACAATTGCCATTACACTTGTAACCCATGATCCCCCATTACCCCACAACCCACCCCCATTACCCAAACCGTCTCCATTACCCCCATTACCCCCTCCCCCCCAAACAATCCCCAATCCCCATTACCCCAGCCACCCCCAAACAATCCCCATTACCCCCAAACCACCCCCATTACCGAACCCCCTCCCGCCCCCACCCTCACACCCCAAACAATCCCCAACACACCCCAAATAAATCATACCACCCCCCCGCCCCCTTCACCATCTCAAGTACCGAAACGCCGGATTTTTTCGATGCCCTCCTTTGATATGGAGATGCTATCCTTCATATATTTTCGTCCCAGGCACCCAAACTGAGTTGCCTTATGCGCCATTGGTCTATAACACACGTATATTGGGCGCACGAGGGCGTCGAATGCCGTTGGGTAGCAAAATTATGGCCTTCAATTTTCGCTTAGTTTTGCAAATACCCAGATTTTCTATACCCCCGCGACTTCAACCGTAAATTTTGGCATCAAGATGAGGCCGGATGGAAAATCTGACGAGACACTGCAGATCGGGCAACTCGCGAACTTGTCAACACAGGTCTCCGAATCTTCATCCGGAGCGTGTAGCGGGAGTTATGCGGCGAAACATGCGGGTACTTGTAATAGTACCCAAAATTTTAATTAATTTTATGGTCTTTCACCCCCCGAAAGCATGCCGCGCATACACATACCTAAAGTCGATGGGAGTAAATTTCAGCAACAACAATAAATCAAAAGGGTCCTAAATGATTTTTCGAAACCTTCATGGGACACATACACCCCCTCTAGTGCCCATAATTAAGCATAAGGCTTGGTACTTGTGATTGTACCGAACCACGGGGCAGTAGCCACTTACACTCCAAACAATCTCCCATTACCCCCCAAACCATCCCCCATTA
>LGRX02033633.1:0-78956 GCA_001247695.2 Cymbomonas tetramitiformis | reverse complement strand
CACACCGCGCACGCATGCCCCGCCGCCGAGCGCGGAGCGCGGCACCCACACTCGGGGTGCTGATGAGGCCGGCGAGCCCCAAGCTCCGGGCGAGTGCACCCGTCTCGCCGGGACGCATCGCCACGCGCCTGCAAGAAGGCCCACCCTTGCATGCGTGTCGCCACGAGGTGAGCACACCGAGGTGCTCACCCGCGCCCTCCCCTTAGGGCCACCGAGAGAGTAGCGTCCGGGAGCGGACCGCTTTTCTTTAGGGGGGGAGAGAGCGCGCCGCGAGTGGCAGATGGCAGCCACCGCGAGCGCGCCAGGCGACAGGTGAGAACCTGTATAATCCATCCACCAGAGCAGTGGCTCTAGCCTCGGCATAGCCAGGCAACAGGTGAGAACCTGTATAATCCATCCACCCGAGCAGTGGCTCTAGCCTCGGCATAGCCAGGCGACAGGTGAGAACCTGTATAATCCATCCACCAGAGCAGTGGCTCTAGCCTCGGCATAGCCAGGCGACAGGTGAGAACCTGTATAATCCATCCACCAGAGCAGTGGCTCTAGCCTCGGCATAGCCAGGCGACAGGTGAGAACCTGTATAATCCATCCACCAGAGCAGTGGCTCTAGCCTCGGCATAGCCAGGCGACAGGTGAGAACCTGTATAATCCATCCACCAGAGCAGTGGCTCTAGCCTTGGCCATGCCAGGCGACAGGTGAGAACCTGTATAATCCATCCACCAGAGCAGTGGCTCTAGCCTCGGCATAGCCAGGCGACAGGTGAGAACCTGTATAATCCATCCACCAGAGCAGTGGCTCTAGCCTTGGCCATGCCAGGCGACAGGTGAGAACCTGTATAATCCATCCACCAGAGCAGTGGCTCTAGCCTCGGCATAGCCAGGCGGCAGTTGGAGATCTGGATAAAAGCTCTGCGCATCCGAGGAGGCGGTAGGGGTTTAAAACCTTTCCTCCGGGCCGGCATCCCGAGAACTGTCAGGTAATTGGCAAACCTATTGTCATCACCTGTAAGTGTACCGTGTTGGAAGGTTTGAAACCTTGAGCGTAGTAATGGATGTGAGATCTCGAGCCTTGGGGGAGCCTGGTAGTGCAGATGGCAGACCGGTGAGAGGCCGACCCTTGTGCTTAAGAGGTTGATCTCCTTATTGCGGTGTGTCTTGGGAAGTGTAATGTCATCCCGGACAACAGGCGGCTGAGACCTGTATAATCATCCTGAGCAACAGTAGAAGATCTGTATAAAAACTTTACTGGTCCGACGTGGTCAGCGTGGACGTGACCTTCCCTAAGGGGGGGGGAGTTGTGCTAGGAGGCAAGCACAAGAGCAAGAAAAACGGCTAAGTACAAAACGCAAGAGTACTCAGTACGGAGTACAGTAGGACCGATCAGAATGATGTTGATGTGAGGTGCCTAGCCTGTTGTACGGAGTACTCAGTACAGTTGAGTTATGGAGAGAGTTCCCGAATGCATAAGAACTCTAAGTGTAACCAGCTTCGGGGAGATGAACTGAACTGAGAATTGTAACATAAAAAGTAAGAGCCGTATCCGCTGTATATTGTGTATTGAAAGCATACACTTGAAAGCAAAAGCATAGCTATTAAGATTTACGAAACCGAAGTCTTGTAGTTGACCAATCGTAAGCATACCTCGTGCGGTCGTTTAATAAGTGTAGAATAGTATAAGTCCGAAACCGTAAAGAAGAGAAGAAACTGGAGTGGTAGCCTCCTACATTCTTCCATCAATGCATGCAACCCAGTATCATCCTCGTGTGTATTCGAGCCAGCTGCATCCAAAGCTCAGCTCAGGACAACACGGATACAATACACCTATCGTACACAAAGTCAAGACTTGTTTGTAAGTGGTCAGTGCGACTATTGCTGGAATATTGCAAGTATTGCATATACGCACGCGCGGTGAACGGTCCGTTCCTGACGACCACGCACAAGATCGCGGCTTTGAGACGTTATTTTCCAAGGTTACGCGTTATCGAACCAGCTGCCTACATGCATGTGTTCGTAACGCAGCATGCATTGCCACGAGTGTACGGACAATTACGTCGTGCATGGTGATATAGTCTGTGTATGCAGCGACCTTCGCTCATACTTACACGTATGTGTGTTTCACGCTGTGAATCGCTTCGTGTGTAGCCTTGTATGCCCCGTCGCGCCGGAACACGCGTCGTGATTATCACGGTCTGGTTTACCAATCGGATGCCTCTGTTGCTTGGCACGAATCGCACAATGCGTGGTGGTAAGCCAGAGTGAATACTTCCGAATATAAGCCACCTACGGTTATGGACCTTTACATGGGGTCATAAACTTGAAGTGGTTGTGGCGGTACGACACCCCATGTCGACATAATGGGTCATTGTGGCAAATGCCGCCACTAGTTTTCCCCCAAGGACTAGTCAAACGAATTAAGTTTAGACCAAAGCGTAGCCCTAAAGCACGGTTAGATTACGGGTACCCAAATTTGAAAATTCAGCCCCCACTAAGATAGGCACCTAGGTTGTGTCCCAAAGGACTTTTTCAGGAAGCATAGTAATGAGCCGAGGGCCCACTAATGCGGCCGTAATATTCATTTCCGCCGAGTCCTTGGAAAAGGACTAGTCGCCCGGATAGTAGCCAGTAGGGGTGGCAGATGGCTACGTGCATCAGCGCTTATTGACCCCTGGTGCACATGGCAATCAGTGCTGTTGATGGCACATCCACCTCCCGTGATATTAGGGGTGGCAGATGGCTACGCGCATCAACGCTTGGCCCCTGATGCATATGGCAATCAGTGCTGTTGATGGCCCAACCACCTCCCGTGGTATTGTAGTTGTGTCAGATTGCTATGTGAATCAGCTCGTGGCGCCTGATGCATATGGCAACCAGTCGAGTGCTGGTGATGATAGACATGTTTCCTTGACAGTTTGCTGATGCTTTGGATAAATTGCCAATTTTGCGCAGGAATCGTCATCTGAAGAGGAGCTTGAAGACTCGTCAGAGGGTGCAGATACCGATTCTGGCGTATCGGTAGATATGATAAATATGACATTGATGTCATGACTTCGGGTTCCTTGGCCATCTTCTTGGTGGCTTCCGTGAACAGGAGTGGTATGGATGAGCATGGATTCCTATTCCGAATCGGGAATTCGAACAGCCCTGTTTTGCATTTTCGGAAGGTTGTCGAAGTTGACAAGCCTGGACGGAAGATCAAGTGGCGCTTTCTTAAGCCCACTTCCAAGATTTCGGAAGGCAATCGCCGCACTAAGCGGGTCGTGAAAACGCAGGTGGCGAAGGAAAATGCCTTCAGCGCGGGTAGGAAGCCCCTTGAAGTTTGGTTAGCTTTGGATAATGATGAGATTGTGCATGCTTGGGATTCTTAGGACAATGACCCTGTGTGTGCCATCCCGGCGGGGGTGCTGGAGGAGACTTTAGACGTGCTCGCTGCACGCATTCGACGCCACAATGAGATTGACACCAAGTAGGAATGCATAACTAATCTGGTAGCAAATACACAGCGCTAATATAGTATGTTGTAGACATGTACTCGCAAGAGACCTAGTACTGATATGCGTATGGATATACACAAATGTACTCACCCTGAATTCGATCAGTAATTATTCTTATGTGTCTTTGCAGTGCTGCATGCATGCTTAAACTTTTGTACTTTTTTTCATTTGAATCCAATGGAGTTATATAAAAGCCCACTTGCCGCAGCACAATAAATATGTATTTCTCACATGCAGTGTGTAGTGTGTTATGGAAATTTTGTTTATTGAAACTTTTATAATTTATCTTATCTTATCTTTTTGGGAATTAATTCACTTTTTCTTTTGCTTTTCGGCTCAACAATTGGTTTAGACAAAAATCACTGAAACGTGTTGAAAAATGTGAAAATCGTTATTTAAGGTCCACATTATTCCCCCCACCCCATACGTTGGAGCGTCTTGCGCATCCCCCCTCCCTCCCACAAACTAGTCAAGAATGATTAAAGAAGAAACATCGAGATTGGGCGTTTGTGGAATGATGCCTCGACAGTTTTCATTCATAACGATTGCTCCATAATGCTCGATGGGGACCTCTCCCTACCGATATAAGTATATGAATTCGTGTTTACACTGGTAACTACTTTGAGCGAGTTCTTCTTTAAAATGCGCGCATTCCCGTTCATATACTCTTTGATGCTTTGCGCTTGGCGATGGGTTTAAATTGCGAGTTGCTGTTTATATTTTCTGTTCACTTTGCTCAGATGCCGCGGGATCCAACGTGCAAAGTTCTCCCAGAATCCCTGCGTGATCTGAGGTGAACAATTGAAAGACACGGGTGTTTTATTTCGGATGCATCCCGACTATCTAAACCACCTAGTTGATTAACAAACCACCGCGCGAAAGTGAAATTTTCCTCGCTCCTTATAGGTGGTATTCAAAGGCGTGGTATAAACTGTAGTAAGTAAAACTGGTTACGTTTGATCCTGCCTGATGTTTATCATCGCTTACGTGTCTGATTGATATGTATTTCCGCCTGCGTGTGATGAATGTGATTTGATTTTGGGGATACGAGGAAATATGCAGGTGGATGGATGACTGATGTATTGATCGTTCGTGTATCATTCGTGTTTGAACATGTTGCAATCATCGATATGTGGTATGCTATCAAGGAATTTAGCCTGTATTAATAAACATCTGAAATAATTTTTGCAGTACTGAAACATAATTCCTAACACATTCTGCACAAATTGTTTTATTAGTATCCACTCTGGCTTACCACCACACATCGTGCGATTTCTACCAAGCAACGGCGAGGGGCATCCGATTCTTGAACCAGACCGGAATAATCACGACGCGTGTCCAGGCGCGACGGGGCATACAAGGCTACACACGAAGCGATTCGCAGCATATTAAACGCACATCGGATATGCGCGAAGGTCGCTTCATATTCAGAGCATAGTGCATCACCAGATGTTTCGTACACGCATAACAAGCTTGCTGCGAGTGGTTCTCTCTGCAATCGGTTAACGAATGAGAGAATAGGCGGTATCTCCAGCAGGAGGATTCGCAAAAGAGGCCAGAGCACTACTAAAATCTATCAGCGGAGACGCGGTGGGGTGGGCCACCAAGATGTCGATAGCACACCACAAGGCGGAGAAACAAATGGCAAGCAAAAATAGCAAAAAAGTCGCCTTGAAAAATGTCGACTCGGGGGCAGGCGTAAATGCTGTGCACCCACTAATATCACGCTTCCATTAGAAAGATTCGCATTTTTTCTCTGTTGTTTCTTTCGCAAACCTTATTCGAGCTATTGCACGCGTCAGCAGTGGCAAAATTGCAGACATCGAGCGCGGAGGGGCTTCAAAGTTTGCGAAGCAGAACAAGGAGAGGGAGAATGAAGCTCTGGTCCACAAAAAGTTGAGTCCACTGCGGGCATCACCATCGGAACAGCACGGTACGGTAATAGTGAGGACGGGTTGAACCAGCAAGTCAAAGTATATTTGAGGTGCGATTAGGTGACAGCAGTAACGAGATGGGCAGAACAAAGACCTAGCGATATCAAGCCGGGTATGTACATGCATACATAGCTACATGTACATACAGTACGCAGCTACATCTGACTGCGTTGCCACCTTAGTGGCACCAGCGTCATCGGAGTCACTCGAGTCAGAATCCGCCAGCAGCTTCGGCTTCTTCGCTGACTGTCTCCCGACCCCCGCGTCATCTGCAGTAGGACGGTCGGCATTGCCAATATCATTACGTTCGGCTATTGTGACTTAGGCGGTGGAAGCGCAATAAACGTTTTCAGAGATTCAGGAAGAGACTGAATACTTCCAGTACGGTCATCTAATAAAAGTTCCATCAAGAACAAATGGTGTCACTGTAACTTACGTGTGACAGTCCTGATACGTGATGGCACACGACGGTTGAGATGATACATGCATGATATGATTCTAACCCTTGGTCATAAATTGCATGACACGCTACCTGGGATGGGTACGTGATGGTGTATTGCGATAACGTGTTGCGAAGATACCGGGTTGATTATATACATGTATTGCATCCGGAAGATCCGAGGTCCTGTGTGAAGTCGGTAATTATGTATACATTGCACTCGAACAAGACAGAACAAGGCTTAACAACGGCATGTACGGAACGTTTGCAGTAGTTGATGCGACGTGGTGACGTGAACGGCCATGGCATATGAGCTATATATTCTTCCATCAATACATGCAACCCAGTATCATCCTCGTGTGTATTCGAGCCAGCTGCATCCAAAGCTCAGCTCAGGACGACACGGATATAATACACCTATCGTACACAAAGTCAAGACGTGTTTGCAAGTGGTCAGTGCGACTATTGCTGGAGTATTGCAAGTATTGCATATACGCACGCGCGGTGAACGGTCCGTTCCTGACGACCACGCACAAGATCGGCTTTGAGACGTTATTTTCCAAGGTTACGCGTTATCGAACCAGCTGCCTACATGCATGTGTTCGTAACGCAGCATGCATTACCGCGCGTGTACGGACAATCACGTGGTGCATGCTAATATAGTCTGTGTATGCGAGACTTTTGGGGTGGGAAGAGCGACGGCTGCGAGACGCTGCTTGCACAAAAGGTTTTATGGTAAATTTCAGGCGATAAAATGGATAAAGGGAATATATTATTGAAATTTAACGCAGGAATTTAGTGTTAAAGCGCGCTTTCACGATATGGGGGGGCGAAAGCCGGCATCGAGCGGACTAGCGACCAGTCCGCAACACGAAGCTGCGGAAATGAGCTTGGAGTTGCTCATCAGCACGGCTCAGGCTGCGCTGAGAGCCCAACGGCTTGCACGAAGGCAAGGGGCACCCCTGCCTGAGTGCATCGGTGACGACGAGACCATCGCGCTCACGCCTCAGCAGAACCTGACATACTTGGCTCTGCACGCCACTCGTGCAGTGGCGACGGCAACAACGGTTTGCTTTCCCGCATTTCAGCGGGCTAGCAAAACCGTGACGGGCTTGGCGACTACATCGACTTTTCCGCCTCCTCCATCCGCGCAAGGCACCGCCCACACGCAGGGGCCCAGCGCCAGAACGCAACGACGCAGCTCGCAGAGGCATAAGGCGAGAGGAAGAGCTGAGGAGCGGAACCATCCGCCAGCAGCTACGGGTTTTTTCACGACCAGCTCCCCTATGCCAACCGTGGTGCCAGGCGGTAAATTCACGTTCGGTAAGGTCTCTGGGCAAGTGCAGCCCACAAACTTCAGTCTGGCTGCGCCGCCATCTGGCAGCGGAGCAGTCAGCGACTTCAGCAGTTTCAGCGACGTCCTCGTGCGGACATCGACAGCAGAGCAACCGCCCTCTCCTGGTGAGAAGCGCAGCGGCACAGCCGCCATCGGTGCCGCCAAGCCCGCCGCGAATCAGCAAAAAGGGGAAGGCAGCAGAGCAGCCTGGTAGCCATGAGGACGAGGACATTGCCGACCTCGAGTACGAGGACCCTTGGCACGAGGCGGACGCAGGGAAGAAGGCTTACCGTGAGAGGCCGGCCCGGGGCCGTTTGAAGTCAGCCCGGGCCGGTTGCGGGCCGCTCGATTGTTGGATGCGGGCCGTCTCTCAAGGGTCCCGATTATGAACATTTTCGTGAAAATTGTACGATTTTTATGATCTTGCCATACTTAAAATTAAAATTTTGCCTGCGGCGGGCAAATTTGAAGATTGGCCGGGCTGGCCGAAAGTGGGCCAGTAAAAAATCCAAATGCGGGCCGCTTCGACAAAAGAAAGCCTTCTTCTCTGGGCGGACGGCTTGGACACTGACGTGCACGACTCGTGCATTTAGGATCCAGTGCCGATGCTTACTTCCCTAGTGCGTTGCACTGAACGCACTTCTTGGCCTTGCTTGTGTTTAAGTCAAGCCATCACAGGTGGCCACTCGCGAGAGCTGAGCAAACGGCCGGACACCGCTTTTCGTCCCCCACACCACGACGCATCCAGGGGGTTTTCAGCGGCGACAGCGGCGTGGATTCTGGAAGTGGCAATAACAGACCACAATATCTCTGTCAGAACATCCTAGAACCTGACTGTGATAGCCAATTCACAAAACAGTGGTAACCCTGGCGGAGCTGACAGTGATTGCACGGCAGCTCATTGACCTGCCTGTATCTTTGGATAGGCGCCCTAGTTGAATCTCCGATTGGGAGCGTGTTCGTTGCTGTTCGTGCTCCACTAGTCGGGGGTTCTTGCATCCACCGTTTCTGCTTGGTGGGTGCTAAACTAGGTTTCATCTTTGACGTTTGACCTGCCGGGGTAGGCCCTCATCCTGCAGCCTCCCGTTATGAGGAATGGCTGCAGATTAGATGCTGTAAGCATGGCAATGGCCACCTAGCAGAACCCATGGGCTAAACTCTCTAGTGCACTGGACTGGGAAATAGCAGTTAGGGCAGAGGGGCAGGCCTGACCGCTGTGCACCTAATAATATCACACCTCCGGTTGGAGGAGTAACATTTTTTTTTCTTCTTCTGTGTATGCAGCGACCTTCGCTCATACTTACACGTATATGTGTTTCACGCTGTGAATCGCTTCGTGTGTAGCCTTGTATGCCCCGTCGCGCCGGGACACGCGTCGTGATTATCACGGTCTGATTTACCAATCGGATGCCTCTGTTGCTTGGCACGAATCGCACAATACGTGGTGGTAAGCCAGAGTGAATACTACGGTCGTCATTGCCATCGTTTTCATCACTGGCATTCTTGTCATATTTGGCATCCGGCGAGTCGCTGTCATACGCCGGCGAGTTTGGGGAATACGCCGGCGAGTTGGGGGAATACGCCGGCGAGGTGCTGTCATACACTTGTTCGGGGTCGGAGATTTAGGCCTCTCCGGGCGCCCGTGGTACGGAATACCTCGGTACGGCGAAGTAGGTCGGCCAACTGGGAGGTCCTCGAAGTCACAGCACTGAATCAAACATTCCTTCGCCTTCGTGGCGTCCTCCAGAACCCAGCCCTGCCTCATTCGCCGCTCCCAGCGCCACAGCTCGCCGTTGACACCCACCACGATGCGTTGCCACGCTCCGCCCGGGCTGTCAACCGCTGCGGAGCCGTACATGGTAGTCAAAGGCTCATAGATGCTCGCAGGCTCGCGACTCCATCGAGCAGCCCCGGTCGAAGTGAGTAACACTTGCCAGCGCCTGACTCCCAAAGGGTCGCTGCCTCCTGGCACAGACCTAGCGATATCAAGCCGGGTATGTGGCTTTCGCAAATGATTTCACTCATGTCGCAATATGGAATATATGCTGTCGCAAATCATTGCGATGTGATTAGACCAGGGAATTGTCGCATGAAAAGATGATGCGACAATTTTCAGTGGGAGCCAAAACTTGTCGCAAATGTGTGTACTTTTTTTAGTGCGGCATTTCTACTGACTCGGCGCATGCCCAATAACCCTAAACTGCGAGCAAATTCTGTTTTATTCATGAATAACTCTTATTTCGGCCGCACCTGTGACATGTGTTCGACGTGAGGTCATACACGTCATCACACCACGGATATTTGAATGCAAATATGCGGAATATAATTTCTACCGGCAGATCTTCTAGAGGTTATAAACTTGAAGGAACTTTGCATCGTGATTCGATGATTGTGTAAACATTATGAAGGCGTCCGCAGGTAGTAATTCAGGTGGGCCCACGTTATTACTCAAGTATACACCTTATGGAGAACGGTAACGTAGTGGGGCTTTTTTTTACAAGGGAGACGAGCCTTCTCCTCTGCACCTCTATCTCACATTGCAAACATCCCCAAATGTTGGGTATTCCTTTATCACGGAGGGGAAATGCACCCATCACCTGTGTGTATGACGAGATGCTACCGAAGGCCCTACGTACTTGAGCTTCCGAGGTTGATAGCAGGGGGCAGCAGGGTTCTGTGACTTCCTAGGGGCGCTCACCCCCCAAGGGTAGAATGCAAGTCCTAGGGGGGGGTCTGAGCACAGCCCCTTGCCTCAGAATAACTCTAGTGTTCAACGAAAAAGTCGGGAACGATGTTCAAAAATTCGCGCCTGCGGCGCATAATAATATAACATGTGAGGCGATAGCGCGGGGCACTCCCACCCCCACCATCCTTGCGTGACTAGTCCGCGCCCGTGATGGTGGTATCGTGGGACACTCCCGCCCGCCCCACGCGCGCGATGGTGGTATCGTGGGACACTCCCGCCCGCCCCACGCGCGCGATGGTGGTCTCGTGGGGCACTCCTGCCCGCCCCGCGAGCGTGATGGGGGTATCGTAGGGCACTCCCGTCCCCCGCGAGCGTGATGGTGGTATCACAGGGCACGTATCGTGGAGCACTCCCACCCGACCCGCGCGCGTTATGGTGGTACCGTGGGGCACTCCCGCCCGCCCCGCAGTGTGCGCGAGTGCAAGTTCTAGGGGGGGGGTGCTGACCCCCCAACGGCAAAAAGCAACTCCTAAGGGGGGGGGTGCTAACCCCCCAAAGGCAAAATGCAAGTTCTAGGGGGGGGTTATTTCTAGAACCCCTGCTGGGGCTTCCCCCCCGCTATCAATCCTCGGAAGCTCCTAACTTAAGCTTACATGTACACTTCACACATCCCCAAACATCCAGATCAGCTTACAATAAAATTTAACAATCTTCTTATTCACAAGGGACCACATACATAATTTCACACACGTGGTAAACAGACCTTTACACATTTCTGAATCAGGAAGCTTCTGCACAATGCCATACAGGCATACATTAAGATAGCCAAGTTGTGCACATACACTATAGCTCAACAAGTTTATGCAGAAATATAATAGCGCTTTCAATCATTTATCCAATGCATTGCCTGAGACATTATCAAAATAGATCAATTATCATGAAGATTGGCATGCACCACACATAATTGTTGACACACTACGCACATTTCAGTTCAGCTCTCACATATATGAATATCGTGTCCGCCTTTTGTTTCATGTTTCCAAGAGGATATACATAACATCCCTATGACTGCTTCTCGGTGGGCGCCGTTTCCGTACTTGGCAGTACCTTGGCCGAAGCTGAGGGGGCAATGACCTCTGCCGAAGGCGCTGGGGTTGGGGGCCAATGTGATGCTGGCACTGTGGAGTGAACGAATGGCTGAGATAGTGTAGCCACAGGGGGTGCAGCTGGTGCTGGCTGAGATGCCTGCAGCAACGAGGGCTGTGCACGAGAATTGCTCTGTGTGAGTAACGACTGATGAGAAGATGCACCACTCTGATGGAGCAGATGGTGTGGAAGGGTGCCGGCCAGCATTGCGGCATGGGCAGCGTGGGAGGTCATAGCAGGTGCCGGGTGCGCCGAGAAATGATAAGGTGGCTGCTGCAGCAGGTGAGGATGCGGCGCAGCATGCAACATCCCAGGGATGTGTGGAGAAGCTTGCAGTGGAGCTGCTGCGGATGGGGCACTGAAGGGCAGCGGCAGTCCGCGGTGCGGTGCGCTCTCCGTGGTGCCTTCACGTGGCGGCTCTGTCTGCAGCCTCTTTGCAGAGGGCTCCAGCTCCTCGCCGCCTGCACGGCCATGCACGGGGGGTGCCAAGGCTGCTGCTAGCTCCTCAACAACACGTTTCCGCTTGCCCGGGTGGTTGTCCTCATCGGCATCCGCCCGCAGCTGGTTTGTAGCATCTGTCCACCAATTGCATATGGAGTCAAAGAGTGCCAAAAGAGATTCCAGCATATATTGGTGATCACACACGCGTGTGAGCACATGCACATTGCACACATACGCAGGCCAACACTGAGACACATACAGGAATGCATGCACGTTGCAGTGACCGACATGGGTGAGACAGCTCGCATGACGTAGCAGGAAGATAGGAAGACCCCAACATTAAATCTGGAACTGCTGCGCTACGGTGAAGGAATAGCAGACTAGGCCCATCGAGCGGGTTCTGGAGATACACCTGTCACGCTTGTCGAGTCCCCCCGCGATGTAGCAGCTTCGGTGCCTCCATGCACCGCGCCGCTGCGCTGGAGGTGGTGCTCCTGTACTATCTTCTCTATGAAGCCCTTCCCGTCCGTGCTCCTCCTCTGATCTGGCTCTGCCTGGCGCATGCTGGATGCTGCCAAGTCCAATGTGGAGTGCTGAGCTGTGCTGCCGAAAGAGGCTGAGAGCGCCAGGGAAGGCCCCAGAGCAGTTCCAGCGAGCGCTGGGTGCCCTGACGCAGGCAGCGCAGATCGGCCAGCACCTCCGAGAACACCAGAGCTCAGTGCTGCAGTGGCGGAGGCAAGGTGATCGGGGGCGGCGCGTGCAAGAGAGGGCCCATCCTGCAATGCCCCCGGCCAGAGCGATGCCGCCAGCCCTAGCGAGGAGGGCAGCGCTAAGCCCGCCAGTTGGCGTGCCTGCGCAGCTGCTGCCAGTGTGGAGGACAGCCCCGGCGACCCTGCCCTTGGCACCATGGTGCTGGGCGGCTGCTGGGCCCCGAACAAGTTCTCGGAGCGCGCCGCGTAAAGCGCTGCCATCGTGGACACGTGGGCTGTCAAGGGGCTCGCTGCAGAGCTCATTGCTACCAGGTTGCTGACTCGCTCCATGAGCCCCGCATCAGGCAGCCGTGGGTCATAGGGCTCTCTGGTAGCAGTGCTGCCACCTGCTAACACCTGTGCCGCCTGCATCTGTGCTGATTGCGCCTGCGTCACGGTCACCTGTGCCGTATGTGCCTGTGCCTGTGCTGTCTGCGTCTGCGCTGCTTGCGCCTGTGCCACCTGCGCCTGCGCTGCCTGCGCCTGTGCCACCTCCTGCGCTGCTTGCGCCTGTGCTGCTTGCGCATGAGCAGCCTGAGCAGCCTGCGCTGCTTGCGCCTGTGCCTGTGCTGCCTGAGCTGCTTGCGCCTGTGCCTGTGCTGCCTGTGCTGCTTGCGCCTTTGCCTGTGCTGCCTGTGCTGCTTGCGCCTGTGCCTGAGCTGCCTGCGCTGCCTGCGCCTGTGCCTGAGCTGCCTGCGCTGCTTGCGCCTGTGCCACCTGCGCCTGTGTCGCCATTAGCGCCGCACGAGCTTGATCCGCCCCCACAGAGGGGACAGCCGGCATAACAGGTGGCACGGATGATTTCGCATGAGAGGGGGCTACTGCGTCAGGCGCCGCCGCCATCTCCTGCGCCGCGCGCTTCGTCCCGCGGGCCCTGGCAGAATCCGAATGCAGCTGCTGTGCCAGGGCCAGGATCGGGCCCTCCTCTGCAGAGGAGGGTCGCACGCCGTGGGTCCCCTCCGAGTGAGCCTCCACAGGTAGCGCATTGAGGTCAGGGGTCGAGGGAGAATCCTGCTTCAGCGCCGGATGCCGCAGCATGGGTGGCACTTGGGGTTGCTCAGTGGGTGGTGTTGGTGCACGAGGCGCTTGGGATGGGGTTTGGTGAGTGTGCGGCGGCACCACCTGGGGTTGGGGTTGGGATTTTGAAGCTTGCGCAGCAGAGGCAGGCAGAAGGGCATGCGGTGGCCCAGGTTGGGCAACTTGCGGAGGATGCTGAGGTGGTGCAGCAGAGGTCTGGGTCACTGTTTGAGGCGCAATGACCTTCGTCGTCCCTACCCGGCCCTCCTCGGGCACAGGCTCATCACCAGGATGAAGCGGCCGAGCCCTAGGCTCCTGCGCCATCACTGCTGCTCCCATTGCCGCACCTCGTGGCACCTCCTCACCGGTCGAGGCGTTTGTACCAGAGACAACAGGCAGCACGGTGCTTGCAGCTGCCACCACGCCCGCGTGCCGTGCTGCAGCTTTGTGGCTCCCCCCCACCGTGAGCTCCGGCTGCCTGTGCTCCCCGGGGCCGCTGGGCCTCGTGCCTCCCTCTCCGGGTCCGCGTAACACCTCCGCCCCCGTTCCATCTGCCGCGCCAAGCTGCCCTACATGTGCCTGTGGGCCGGGTCTCTCTGCTTCTCCCGCATTGGTACCTGCCTGCGGAGTCCTTGCCGGGTTGTTCTGCGGTACAGATGGCGCCACACCCGCGCCTGCACTCAGGCCCCCTGACGGCGGCTTCGTCAGCACACCTTCCGCGCCCTCCGTGGCAGACCGAGCAGCACCAACGCTGGCCTGCCCTGGGGCACCGATCAGGTGTGGCGCAGCAGTGGCCATGGCCATAGGCCACATGCCACTCGCCTGCCCCCCACCGCCGGCCTGTAACCGTGCGTTGTTCGCCTCGGCCACCTCGAGAAGGGTCTTGGGTGCCTGAGACACCAGGGACGAGAAGGAAGGGGCAGCTTGCGCCTGTACCATTTGAGGTGGCAGCGGCCCGTGCTGTCCGCTGCTGGCAGCTGGTATGTGCGCCGCCTCCACAGCACTGGTAGCCAACCGAGCAACAGGGGCAGCCGGAGCCACAGGAGCCACAGAAGCCGCTACGGCTGCTGGAGCTGCCTGAGTGGCCGGGGTGGAGGAGGGGAGGAACGGCATCAACGTCGGCAAAGGTGCGCCACCAACACGCTCCGTGAGCCCCGCTGCCTGCCTGGCAATGGCCGCATCTGCCTCCATGGCAGTCGGTATGGCCGTGGCAGCACTGGCGCTGCGCATGCCCTGCATGGTCTCCATCACCGGATGCGACACCCCAGGGAAAGCACTAGGGATGGACGTGGGCACTGATGGGGCGGATGGCTGTTGCACACGCGGCTTCTCTTCGACACCAGGGGCCTCGGTGAGGCTTGCAATGGCAGGTTGTTGTTGTTGTGCAGAGGCTGCTTCGTCCTGCTTTGTGCTCATCGCAGCTTGAACCATTGCGGCCGCAGCCATCCCTGCCATCCCCACCATCCCCTGCTGCGCCTGGGTAGCCAGGGAACTGGCCTGCTGGGGCAGAGCCGCCGCCTGCGCTGCCGCCGCCTGCGTCTGTAGCAGCTGCTGCACTGCCAGATTCGCAGGCATGAACTGCTGAATTGCGCTGGCGGTGCTGGCGGAGCTGCTGGGAGCTGACATGAGGTGTGACAGCGGGCTGGCGCCACTGTTGGGATTTGCTATTGCAGCCATCCAGAAACCTGGATTCAGTAGCAGGTGCTGCATTTGCTGAGCCATGTCCAGCTGGCTGATGTATGGATTTCCTGGAATTCCACCCCCAGCGAGCATAGCTGGAAGCCCACCGGCCCCTGCGGCCAAGCCCGCGATGGTCGCCTGTGGCTGCTGTGCTGCCTGTGCTGCCTGTGCTACCTGTGCTGCCTGTGCTGCTGCCTGTGCTGCCTGCTGCTGCCGCAGCTGCTGGAGGGCTTGCTGCGACGGGCCCTGCTGCTGCTGCTGCTGCTGCTGGAGAAGTTGCTGCAGCTGTTGCGAAGCTTGCTGCTGCTGGGCGGTGGCGGTGGCAGCGGCCACTGCAGCAGCAGCAATTGGGTTCGTCAGCTGTGGCTGTGGCTGCGGAGGCTGCTGCGCGGTGGCGGCGGCCACTGCAGCAGCTGCAGCAATCGGGTTGGTCAGCCCCATCATCGACTGCAGGCCCATGGTACCGAGGGCGGCCTGGCTCTGGCTCATGCCAGCGGCAAGCGGGTTTACGCCCGAGTGGCCCAGCTGCGCCAGGAAGGCCGCTGCGGGCCCACTCTGCGCCAGCTGCTGCACCGCTGCCTCTTCCGCGGAACTGCCTGGGTTCGCCTCCACCTTGACCGAGTCTGCCGCACGAGAATGCGCGGAGGATGCTGGCACTGCCGCCGCTCCTGGTGGAGTGCGCTCAGCACCCGCTGCCCTGGCCTGAGATGCCGGCTCGCTTGCTGCCGGCTCTGCCGCCGGTGCAGACCCGAGGCTCTCAAGAACCGCGGCAGCAGACAACGAGTCCGCAGCAAGGTGATCAAGGGCTCCCACAGGCGCTGCGCCCGGGCTTGCCCGGCCGAGGGCAGGCGAGGGCCCTGGCGCCCCTGAGAGCTCCGACTTGGCAATGCTTGCCAAGGCGTCAAGAGAGCTTGTGACAGGCGGTGCTCCCTGAGCCCCTGCCGCAGCCTTCTCTGCTGCGGCCTGCTGCCCCCCACGGGAGCGCTCCCCCTTCACTTTCACTGTGATCTTCACCGGCTGCTGGGCCTCCGCCCCGGTTGACCGCTCCTCAGTCGACATCTCCGCATCCGCATCTGCAGTAGCTCCCTCGTTGTCCTCCTCCTCAGCTCCCTCATTCCCGCCCATGCCCCCCCCGCCCTGTCGCTTCCGCTCCTCATGCTGGGACACCAGTTTGTCCAGGTTGAGCCGCTTGCGCTGCCGCCCCCAGAATGCCTTCACCGCATCTGCGGACTTGCTCCCCACAAACTTTGCAATGCTCTCGTAGTTGCGCCCGTGCCGCCTCACCGCCTCCAGGTACTTCGCCTTCTCTGCCTGGCTCCAAGTTCGGATTGGCTCCTCCGCGCTGCCGCTTGCTGCAAGCTCCCCCAGGCTCCCCGTCTCCTCCAGCTCCGGGGTGTCCGTAGAGGCAGCACTGTGTTGTATCCGGAGGCCCTTGCGGCCGCTCCGCTCACCAGTCACTGGCACGGCTCGCTCGCCACCAGCCTTTGCGGCAGTACTGCGAAGCCCCTTCTTCTCGGGGCCAATCACACCGAAGCCCGTGCCTGCCGTGCCCGCCTTCTCAGTTTTCACCTCCCCGGCGCCGGTGCCCCCCCGCTGCGGTGTGCCCCGTAAAGAGCGCGCCTCAGCCTGCGCAGCGCCGGGCCTCGGCTCAACGCGTGATCGTGTGTTGGGTGGCAGCTCCTCTCTACCTCCCGTCTCCGAGCCGTGTGGGGCTGCAGCGGCAGCGGCAGCCGCAGCCGCGGCAGTCCGGCTGGTCCGGCCACGGTCTCGCTCATCCGGGTTGGGTGCTGCGAGGTAAGTGCTGGTGCGCTTGGCCTCAATATACTGGCGGCGCTTTTTCAGCTGCTGCTTGCGGCGGAAGCTGGTATCATCCTTTTGGTGCTTATAGTAGTAGACGATGCAATCGGCCACCGAGCGGTTTGGCAAGAACTCGCTGATCTTGCGGAAATCCTTGTTATACTGGAGGTAGCGGTCTGTGAATGTACGGTGCTCTTCCGGAGTCCATGGGTTGACCATTCGCTCCAGCTCCAGTTCCGCCTGTGCCAGAATCCCTTCCTCTTGACTCAGAATCCAAGTTTGCCGAAGGTCCAACCTCACTACCAAGACGACTCGATCTCCTACAGCACGCTTCATCTCCCGAGGGTCCAGCGGGCCTGCTTGACCCAAAAAGCTCCTTTGACTCCTTTACTGGGGATCTCAGAGCTCACACAGTGTTTGCGAGACTCCGGCAGGCTGGCAAGGCTTGGGCAAGGGCAGAAACTCGGCTCTTGAAAAGCCAGCTGCAACCTATGCTGAGCTAAACTACGGTGGTGCAGCTGCACTGGAGGTGTTATTGCCAAGCCCGGCACAACGTTTTCGGCAACCTTCCCTGTAGTAGCATGTCACCTTCTCTATCTAGCTTGTGATTACGGCAGCGATATACGGACAGATCAAGTGTCTAAAAGAATGTCAAGCTGAGGAACAGGTACCCGAAAACTGAACAAGCAGCGAAGCAAGCAAGCAGGGAACCACGGTATGCTCGCTTGATCGGTTCTCCACAACTTCGAGGTTGCAAGTCAACACGTGCTTCTACTTAACAAGTAGCACTTGTGCAGACTTCTCCCCAACCCCACGTCAACTTGTGGCAGAAGTGGCAAGATCTGTATATCCCCTACGAGACCCAGGGCACATCCACGAAACTCGATACGCAGAGGAAGAACTTTCCTTTGAAGTTTGCTTTCTCAAGGACAGCAATACAACAGGTATGCTAGAAAACTGCACGGAATACTCAGAATTCGTGACTCACTTGCGGGTCGAGGACCAGTCCATTCTTTGACTGGAAGCACTGTAGGTTGCGCTCAGACTCGTCCAGAATCATCGTCGGTAGTTTTGCAATCGTGCGTGCAAGCTCCTCCGAAGACTGCCCCTCGGCCTGAGCAATGTCCCCCACATTTAAAAGTATGAGAACTTCAAGAAAGGAAAAAACTGACTTTAAGTGCTCGGTCACGGTGCAATTTAAAGTCAAGTGCTGAGGCTTAGTTTGTTGATGCAATGGAAATAGAGAGCACATCCTATGTACTGCGTGGCCGAACGTACAGTTGCAGAGCCGCATTTACTATGAGGGCAAAACTCATTCACATCCACTATACAACTAGAAACGCCGCACACAGAGTCCAAGGATTCTACAGTAGTATGGTGTTCCACGAAAAAGGAAGGGGATGCCAGAGGGAGTCGAAAAACGGCCAAAGGATGCGCAGAGCTTGGTGGCTTGTTAACTATCACTGGAAAGTGGATCGCCTCCGCAATAAGCAAACCGAGGCAGGTGTATGTATGGCTCACCTCTTTATCACAAGCTGAGTGACCTTGCATAGTGGAGAGGTGCTGCAGAGAAGATACGAAAGTCAGCGAGAAGCTCCAAGAACAAGTGCTGCACATAACAAGTGATCAGGGGGCTCTCCGCATATTCATAGACTACAGCGTCCGAACGCAACTTGGCGCACAGCCGAGGTGGCAACTTGCACTAAAAATGAAAGACACCCGTGGTTCTGCACTGCCCTCGTATAACGGCCTGGTCACGATGTGCAGTTGCAGGGTGTGTCTGTAGAAAATACGACAGCAGAGCACCCTTCCTATGTCACTTCCCCATCAAGGCAGGTGCAAACAGAAAATGAGAGTAGACAGGGAGATGGAGCGATAGCCGTACCTGCAGCCACTCCTTGCGTTTGACCAAGTACTCCCTGGCGAGACGGTGTTCCTTTTGCACCTGAAGTCGATGCTTTTTTCGGAGAAGTAGAGTCAGATGAGCGCCGAGTTTGCGATGTGTCTCCTTATTTTTAGACCACACAGGGAAGTCCTCCACGGTCTTCATATCCTCTTGACAGCTCACCGGCTTGCTCGGTTCAATACCTGGATAGTGAAGGCTGTTAAATGCGGCCTCTGCCTTTCGAAGCTTTTCACGATTCTCCTCGCAGATCGTGGCCACTAGCTCCTGACGCTTTCGCACGCGGAACATATTCAGGTACAAGATATCACTCTGCTCGGTTTCTTCCTCCTCCTCGTCCTTCTCCTCGACTTTAGGAGTTAACGCCAGCATTCTTCCGACAACCTCCAGCTTTACGGCTGACGTATCCCTCGACTCAACAGGAACTGGTGCGTCAGTCTCTCCAGCTCCTTCACTCTCCCCTGAAACGGCGGAAGGTCTGTCCTCAACGTCATCTGGCACAGAGACTGGGGCACACACGCCGTCTGCAGGGTCCGCTTCAGTGCTCAGCTCCTCGGCAGGGGCTTCCGTTTCCTTGAGGCCGGCTTCTTCCTCACCGGCAGCGTTGTCCTTGTCAGAAGGCTGTTTATCTGATGTCGCATCGGCGATGTCCTCCTCCTCTCTGCTCTTGCTCTCGTCAGTGACGTTTTCTCTCACAACGTTTTCCCCAGAGGGAACGTCAGAGTCCTGACGTTCGTCCTTCGTAGGCTCGCCGTTCTCTGATATCGGCGAGGCTTCCTCCATGCTTTCGTCAGGCTCCTCGGCATCTACCGCTGCACAGACTTCTTCAGGCTGGGCTGGGGTGTCCACGTCCTGAGCAGTGCTAGTTACGCCTTCGCCCTCCGTACGGTCAACCGCAGAACCCTCCTCGCCGCTTATCGTCTGCCTCCTGTCTCTCCCCTGGAAGGAATTTGTTTGAGAACGAATAACCTCCAAGGCTCTTTCCAGCTGCGAGATTTCAGAGTCCACTTTGTCCATGTCTAACAAGATGTCCTCTTTACTCTTGCTTCGCTCCAAGCTCTCCTCGTCCTCCTTCGCACTTCGACCTTCCACCTTTGGAGCAGGCCCGAGGCTAGCTGTTGTAGATCCAGTAGCCCCGGGCCCTTTAACGGGGGGAAACAGCGCTTGCACCCCTGCGCCGGCGAGTTTCGGAGACACATCCTTGGCGACCAAGCCAGGTCTCGCACCAGCTATCAGCGGTGCTTGCGGCGGCACCCCAGCCAACGGAACCGACGGTTTCAGCGTGCTAGCAGCTCCCTTGGCGCTCGGTGCAGGCACCGGCGGAGTCAGCAAAGGTGCCTTCGGTGTGGTCTGTGGCACCTTGGCAGCCGGCACACTCGGAACAGTCACAGCCTCGTCCATAACAACTTCCCTCGAGGCGGGGATCTTCGGCGACAAAGCTTTGGGAACGACAATTTCTTTCGTAACAACGGACACCGCTGCTGCAGAACTGCCAGCGCCAGCGCTAGCTCCCACACTCTGCTCGGGCTCGGCGACGGCCGCTCTCCCTACCTTCCCTGTGAGCGCACCCGCCATCGGAACTGTGCTAAAGGGTGCAGCCGTCGAACTGCTGACACCGTCCGGTTTGCTTGTGCTCAGTTGTGGTACACTGGTAGACGCAGCTTGTTGGCGGCCTTGAGGAAGAGGAGACGAAGCCGCTGCGCAGGGAAGCAGAGCAGCTTTGTTAGTTTCAAGCCTGAACTCAGGGGAAAGTCGGCAACAGCTAGTCTAGCATGGCACTCCAGGCTCCACAAACACCGCCGAATCCGTGGGAGGGTAGCAACGTGTATGACGATGAAGGGCACTAAAACGGGCGTCGGTAGTTTCTTGAGCAGAGAAAAGGGCAGGTCATAAGTCGATATTGGGGCAAACAGGTGTGCTCGGCAGGCTGGTGTGTCACCTGGTGCCAAGCTCTCGGAAGAAGTGGGCACGAGAGGCGTCGGCGGTCCATGAGGTAAAGCGGCAGAACGGCTTGAAGGCGTGTCTTGAACAGGGTCGCTTGAACTAGGGGAAGGCAACACCGTCGCTGCTGGGACCGTGGAAGGGATGGGCTTAGAAGTAACGGGTGCCGTCAAGGCAGCCACCGGTTCGGTAGATACCGCTGATGGCAGCTCCTGCGAGTCTTGCGCACCGACCGGGGAAGCAACCGCCGTGGAGGCAGCAGGCACCCTGGCGGCAGGTACTGCACCAGAACCCTGGGCCACAGGGGCGGTCGCGTGCGACGCTAGTGACGACATCGGGGTCACGGTGAGCGGAGATGTTGCGGAGAAGCGGGAGCGCACGCCTCCTGAGTTCGCGCTTGGCTCACCACCAGGGGTGTTAAACGCTGTGCCTGAAACGCTCACCGAGGGGCTGGCTGGCAGCTGCAGAGCAGAAGGGGTTCGGAATGCTTCGCCGCTTGTCGCAGTCCCAGGCGCTGTGGTGGAAAACACTGTGGGACTTGACGTCGTGTTCACGGTGCCCGCTTCCTGCAAAGGGGCTATTTGAACCGTGGCAGTTGTCGCTGGAGCACCGTCTGCAACAGCTGTCGTCGAGATAGGATTCGCAGGAGTGGTCGCTACATCGGCCGGAGCAAGAGCGGGGTTTGGCGTGCTTGCGGGGGTGGCCGGGTCTTCTTTCACGGGAGTGTCTGAAGAGCTTTTGCGAGCGAGGCCTTGACCCCATCCAAGACGCTTGCGCTTCGGAGCTGGAGAGGGCGTGGCAAGTGGCTCCGCGAGAGAAACGCTGACAACCTGCGTGGAAGGTGGCCCAGCGACAGTGCTTGGTACGGTGGAAGCGCTTGACGTCACGGTAGGTCTGTTAGTGCCGTCTCTCTGCAGCGCGCTGCTGCCAGACTGCCTAGCGACGGGGATCGTGGGCTGCGGTTTTTCAACCGCCGGCGCCGCGTGCGTGATTTTAGTAGGTGGGTGCTGAGCGGTGGTTACCACAACAGGCGTAATAGCAGCAGGCGCGGAGCTGGTTTGCGCAAGTTCTGGGAGGGCAGCATTCAAGCTTGGAGTTTTTGCTGAGAAGGAGCGCCCGAGGAGACCGGCTGGCGAGGGAACGGTGTTCGCCGGATTGACAGCTGGTGGTCTTAGCTCGTCTTTGGAGGGAGGCTTGATATCCCAGTCTGATACTCGAGAGCTGGCAGCGGGGGTCAATACACCGTCCCGAGGTGGCCCCCCGGTCCTTTCGGGTGACAGTTCTCCAGCCTCCCGCTCGTCGTCGGGTCCCAAGTATAAACCGTGCGGTGGGCCTTGTGATTGGCGTGGGGGCTGTTGTTGCAGAGGATGCTGCTGGGGGTGCTGCTGCTGAGATTGATGCAGGACTGGTTGTTGCGACTGCAGCTGCGCTTGTTGCTGAGGTTGACTACCTTGTTGAGGCATCTGAGGGTGGACCTGTTGTTGCTGTGGTTGCTGTGGTTGCTGTGGTTGCTGCTGCTGTGGGAAAACTACAGGTCTCATTGGTGGCCCAGGTGGACTACTAATCTGAGCTCCAAAGCCTCCACGAGGCCCGGGGTTCAAGTTGCTACCGCGGTTTCCTGGGAACGGTTGCCGACTTGGGCCTCCTTGCTGCCGTGGTGTGTTGTACCCACCCCCACTTCGTGGCCCCCACTGTTGGCCAGGTGATGCCCCATCAGGTGGACGAATATCCCAGTTGCTTTGCGGAGGCCCGCCTCTTCTTTCGCCGTTCCCCCCTTGTCGCCACATTTGTCCACCAGGTCCACCTCCACCGCGACCATACGATTCTTCATGATCAAACGGAGGTCTATTCCCACCGCTGAAAGAGGGAGATCCGTTAAAGCGACGCGGTCCACTGCTGTCCATGGGAGGGCGCTCACCATAGAATCCTCCGCCCTGTCTCATAGGAAACCCTGGTCCACCCTTCCCACCTGGGGACGGTGCCGGGCGGTCAAACCCTCCAGGGCGACGCGGAGGCTCAGACTCAAAGTCCATTCCTTTCCTTCTTTTAAAAGCAAACTCATTAGGTCCTCCACCTGGCCCTCCTCTTGGACCTGGAGGGCCACCTCTGGCGCCACCCCCTCCGCGATCAGGGCCCCAATCTCTTCGGTCGGGCATACCACGGTGACGGTTATCGTCCCCCATGACTTCAGTCAAAAAAACAAGCTGCCAATATGAGTCATCAAGCTGCACCGTACAGACAAACAAAAAAAACTAGCTTCTCACAGAGAAGGTCGGAGCTCCCACCGCCTTGAGGAGGGAGTCTGAAGTTTAAGAGCTTTTAAGAATTGGTGTTTGATGGTTCAAGGTTTTTCAAGCTCCCGTTGCCTTTGCTGGTTCAAGTTGATGAAGCAGAAAGAATAATCGTTATAGTAGTATTGAGTGTCACTCCTGTGTCACAGTGTGGTGTGTCAATGTCATGTCATGTCATGTCACTGTGTACTCAGTATGACATGACCGGATATTCATATATCCAATATTCAATATTCAATATTGAATATAGGAATATTCAATATTCAATATTCAATATTGAATATTCGATATTCTTATTGAATATTCAATATTCAGTAATTCAATATTCAATATTCAAAATCAATCTCAAAATGGTCTGAGGTCTCCCGCTCGCGCAGTCGCGCTCCCGCTCCCGCTCCCGCTCCCGCTCCCGCTCCCGCTCCCGCTCCCGCTCCCGCTCCCGCTCCCGCTCCCGCTCCCGCTCCCGCTCCCGCTCCCGTGTCCACTGCATCATAAACAAAAGTTAATACCCCTTGCGTCAAGCTGCGGCTCTCCGCAGAGTCAGCAGCAGCAGCTCAGCACACTCATCATCGATCACGATCATGATCGGATGATGCTGAAAAGCTGAATTGCTAAAGTTGATGTCGATGCCGCATTGCCGCTGCCGACCCCGATGCGATGCGATCCGATGCTCATGCTCATGCTCGTGCTCATGCTCATCGTCATCGTCATCGTCATCGTCATGCGTCAGCGTCAGCGTCATCTCATGTCGATGCGATGCGATGCCGCTGCCGGAAGCCGGATGCCGGATTGCCGATGGCGATGCTGGTTCGCGGTTGGGGTATGCGGTATCATTCGATTGGTATGAGTTTTCTAATCGGCTACGGCTACAGAGCCGACAAATGACACATTTGTAATGGAAACTCGGCCGCTGCACTGCGTGTGGAAATTATAATGACATACGACTACTACCCTAGCCCAAATCGGTACCCACAAGGTCCCACCTCTCACGGATGCTATCCCAAGGGGTACCCACACTCCCGACACCACGAGACATAAAATATCCGGCTCTCTCACTCAGAGTTAGGCTACGGTTCAAATACTTAGCTGGGGCTGAAACCCTCCAAAGCTACAGGGTACCTGCTCATCGCAAGTCAGGTATGTTGGCAATGCACCAACACCCAGCTAAGTCTACTGCACAGCACTTAAAGCAGGAACTAGCATGAGGGTCCTTCGCAGGCCCCCATGAGGGATAACTGTTGCTAGTCTCTGCCAAAACAGTCAGTACTGCACAGGTGCAATGCCACAGCCTACTCTCTACGGAGCCTAACAAAGATCCGTCTGCCCTTCTGCGGGCCAAGAACAATCTTCCATTCAGCTGCTACCAGTGCACTCCGATCACCGCTGCCACGGTGCTACCTGCTCAAGGGCGGGGGGCGGGACTTCCACACAGTTAATCAGAACACGGCAAGAAGCCTTCTCAGTCACTGAGACGGCTCTTATGGCCTCCGACCGATTAGAAAACCTCAGTTTTCAGATCGGTTCCCGGTGACTGTCATACTTCCAGTCACCTGTCACAGATCAGAAAACTCTCAGTTTTCTAATCGGCTACGGCTACAGAGCCGACAAATGACACATTTGTAATGGAAACTCGGCCGCTGCAAGCCCACAAAGATCACCACAAAGCAGTGCGGAAAAGGGGCAAATAAGAAACTCAACTAGCATTGCAACAAACTCAACCAGCATTGCAACTCAGCAAGACCGCCCTGCTGCCTGCCGAAACCAGAAGCCCAAACCTGCAAAATTTACCGACAGCATTAAGACAACACAGCAAAAACAATCGGAGTTAAGCACTCACATCGACACTCCGTCAAAACATCAAGACTCACGCAATCGCGGCAACGACGCCAAAACACGTCCACGAGACACATCGCCCCAAGAAAGCATCTACGCATCAAAGAAAGCACAATTAAGAAACTTGAAAAGCACTCAAACAAAAACTCGCACAATTCACACCACGCGAGACTCGTGCTCGCTTACAACGGCATCACGCCATACAAATTAGGGTTCTTCAAAATTCATTCCTACGTCTGGCAATTCCGCACAGACCAAAGTTCATTGCGATCACACGCCGACGTACGGCAACGGCACTCATGGCCAACGGCACTCATGGCCACACGGTCAAAATCCACCACGTCCACGGCCACGACCAGCACCGCGAGGCAGGGTACAGTCGTTCTGGTGGTGCCCCCATTGGCGGCAATTCCAGCACTGGATCCTCACACCATCTTGGGGCATAGGAGGGGAAGGTACATTCACAACAGGATGTTCATAAGAAAAACGCTCCCCTGCTGAATTCCCCCTCGGCTGGTCGCGCTGTTTTGCTGCAGCAGCAGCCACCTGCTTCTCCGCCTTCACCAACTTCTCGGCTTTTCGCATCGCCTTGTCTTCCTCCTCGTTGTCAACATACGAGCGCAACTCCAACTTCTCGCACATCGGCCAACCCAACTCAGGCCCCTTGTCGCTGACCATTGCCAACATTTTGGCACGAGCTCGTGCTCGCTCCCTGCCCTTCTCAGCCAGGTCCATTACACGCTCAAGGGCCCTAATCGCGTCCTCAGGCAGCTCCAAACCCACCACCAATTGCTGAACGTCCTTCACCGCTGCCACCGTCGTGACGTGAGCGACGTAGTGGTGCTGGACCTCAGCATACTGCTTGCGCAGCCCCTTGTCCTTGTCCTTTTCGTTCGTGGCCCTGGTCAGCTCCACACGATCAGACCCTGGAAAGTTCTCCAGGTCCACAGGCATTTCCCAAGGGCGCCCACGCTTCCCAGTCGCTTGAGTCGCGTCCCCCAACAATTGCGCCAACCGACTGGTAAAGCGACCCATTTGAACCATCAGCTTCCCCTGTTCAGGCGTAAGCTCCTCTCCCTCACCAAAAGCAATAATCGCTGCCACATACTGGGGTCGCGCCTCCAACTCCGTAATCTTGAGCTGGCATTTCTCAGCGTCCGTGTACCACTCCATTCCGCGCACAAATATAGATAAAAATTCTCAACTGCGCTACGAATCAACGACAAATTCTCACTACGGAACGCGCAGCGAGACACTTCCACACAGTTAATCAGAACACGGCAAGAAGCCTTCTCAGTCACTGAGACGGCTCTTATGGCCTCCGACCGATTAGAAAACCTCAGTTTTCAGATCGGTTCCCGGTGACTGTCATACTTCCAGTCACCTGTCACAGATCAGAAAACTCTCAGTTATCGCCAATCGGAATCGCCGAATCCGTACAGTATCTGTAATGGTCTATGGAATGGGGCAAGTTTATACCCCTTGGAATGGGGTGCCCGATTATCATTCTCTGATCTCTCAACAAACGAGAAACGTAATTCTAGTAACTACAGTAACAAGTAAGCTCTGAACGATGCGTCGATTCTCCAATCGCAATCGAACGATTGGCAATGATTCATCGACGCGACGCAGCGTCATCGTTTGCGTCATGCCGTCATCTAGAGACAAGAGCTGCACAACTTAAACTGGTCCGTTCATTTTTAACAGGGGTAATTTCCCGAATCCGACAGTCCGTATCAAAAAACCGACATCCTAGAGATCAAAATACGATATATTCCTTCGTCGCTCCTCAGAAATATCTTAGGACCTTCGGATGTTAACAATCTGGAAATATTGGACGGCTCAACTTTAGTTGGGCACCCCTTGACGATGACGCCGTCATCGTCAAGGGAAGCTGAAGGTCATAGGTCAAGGCACATCGACATGCGCCATCACTATCGCCAAACCGATTTCGATCGACGGTCTGGGTGCACAAGGCGAAGGGAAGGCGCGCAGCGCAGCGGTCACGCGATGAGGGCTGATCCAGTGTACTCTGTACCAGTGATGATAGTGTGATGAATATGATGATGTCAGATGTCTGATGTGGGGATCGCGCCGCCTTTGTCGTTTCAGGCTTTCCTTCGGGTTTTTAAACACGCTTCCGCAAGGATCTGACCTTTTTCTTTTCTCAACGTAGTTCACCTACAGGTGTGTACAGCGGCTAGTTATTGCAATTTAAACAAATTTGGTCAATTATATTTTTTGGGGGAAAAAACGATTTTATTGAAAATGTAAGTCCAGTTATCCTGACTCTGCTTTGGTATCTTTGTTTTCAGTATCGGGAGTCGAGTCCTCAGGGACGCGTTTAGAACTCCTACCCAACCAACATGTTGATTCCCAAGAAGAACCGCGTTGAAGTGTACAAGTACCTCTTCCGAGGTGTGTTGGTTACATTTAATTTGTTAAAGATAGCAACGTCATGGATAGTTTTGCACGGTTCACTTGGACTTAACAGTGATCGCCATGTGCCATGCTTTCAGAGGGCGTCTTGTACGCAAAGAAGGACTACAATGCTCCCAAGCACCCGGAGATTGAGGTTCCTAACCTTCAGGTGCATCGCAAGATCCTCGATGCCTTTTGTTGTCTGTGTCGGACAACAAACCCTAAACTTTGTTGTTCTCAGAGGCTGTTAACTGGTGGTGGTAGGGGTGCTGTCTTGTCTGCGCTGTATGTGATCTGTATATATATGTGTGTGTGTGTGTGTGTGTATCGATGCTAGTGTTTGCTTTACGCAGGTCATTAAGCTTATGCAGAGCTTCAAGTCCAGGGAGTACGTGACCGAGCAGTACGCTTGGTCTCACTACTACTGGTATGTCAATCACTGATAAGTACTTTAAGTTGCGAAGTCATGCCGGTTGTTTTTTTCACCGCTGCGTTTTCAGGAGCGACGCATACTGACGTCCAACAACCTTGAGTACGTTGGGTTTGCAGGTTCCTCACGAACAGCGGCATCGAGTACCTCCGCGAGTACTTGAGCCTGCCCGCTGAGATCGTGCCGGCCACTCTCAAGAAGTCCACCCGTCCCGTTGGCCGTCCTCCCGTCGGTCGCGTAAGTTCTGCACCTCTGTAGGAAAGAGTTTCCCTGATGGTTAATTAGGTGACTTTACGTTTGAAAGTAGGAAACTGTTTGTGCGCGCAGGACGGCCCCGGCGACCGCCCCCCTCGCGGCGGTGATCGCCCTGGTTTCGGCGGCGATCGCCAAAACTACCGTGGCGGTGGCTTCGGCCGTGGCTCTTCTGACAAGGTGGGTGTTTTTCCCTCTCATATTCTCAAATAATTTCTTTAACGTTCGCAATGCCTTCCTTCGTTTTAAGTCAGACGTTGTTGACTCGGTCGGTCGGTCGAAACACAGGCTGGTGCCCCCGATGGCTACAACCCGGAGTTCCGTGGTGGCCTTGGCCGTGGACGTGGTGAGGGTAACTAGGCATGCCTGGTTGTTCGCTTGCTAAGTCGTTGATCCTTTCGGGTCTCTATAACATAGTTGCACGCTGGTATATATTTTGAAAGGATGTACATAGTCTTTTTACGTTGCTCGTTCTTTCTTATCTTCTCGTGGGTAGCGCGTATGTGTATATGCCCGAATTTATCTCGTGTGCTTGAACTACTAAGAGCTCAACCACGACTCTGAGAATAGCTGAGATTGTTGTCTAGGGAATATTGTGCCCCCTTGTGTCTTTTACACTCGTGCATATTTGTGAGCAAGAGTGTGAATTCACTCGAACTTCTTTATGGATCTTACATTGAAAGATAAGCTGTCAGTGCAGTGCCCGAGGAAGCCTTAAGTATAAATTTTGTTCCTCCCGACTTGTTTTCTGTTGGGAGCATAGAACAACGGGAATGCCTTCCCTAACATGTAGAGAAAGTTTCTGTGATAGGACAACACACGGTGTCATGCGCAGATGACTCAGCAATGTCATACATGCCAGTAGTGTCATACGCGCCTTTCAGCATTAGCGCCCGAGACCCCCGTTGAGGAAGAGACCCCCCTTATATGGTAGTACACAGTACTACTGTGTTGTGTAATAATGTGTCATGTAGAATACTGGCACATCATACTGCATGATAATGTAGTACAAGCATATAATATATTTGTAGTACAAGCACATGATAATGTAGTACAAGCATATTAGAATAATTCCGCGTTATTCGCGTGATAATATTCGCTGACATTTATTTCACTTTGTTCGAAAGAGTCACAATTCCGTTCTTCAGATTCGAACCGGTATATAAAACGCTCATATACGTGACGGCAGGGTTCCTCTTGCTTGGACGACAATATCAGCTATTCACACAACAGAAATCACGCAGGGCAAAATCATAATAATAATACAAATTTGCAGCAGCACATTTATAGTTCCAATACCGCTTATCAAACTATTCTATTCTATAACCTGATACTAAACGGGTTCTAAAAGAGCAAATCCCTATCGCATCTCAACAAGCAAAATGAACGTGCCCCGAAGGACATCACGAATTCTCGTGCCACGCAGACCACGCAAACTGCGAGTGCTAAATATCATTTTTCTTGGCGAGCAGAAGATTCCGTAGTACCTGCGAACATTTACCGAAACTGTCAGCCGGTGGAAAAGAAGCAGCATCGTTGACTGTTTACATAAGTTGAGAAGAGAAGGAGCATGGCGAAAAGCCTAAGTTAAATCCTAAACTGAAACGGTAGCATGGCCAACTAAGACCGAGGAAGATCCCGCCAGGCCAAGCCCCAGACGCGCTGCTACCCGGTCCAAGATAAACGGCGCTTCCCATTTCAAGATGGACCGCGCTGCTGCCCAAATCAAGATAAACGACACAGGAGAATTACCACGACGTTCGTAGCACAAGATCCTGAGATCGGGCACCATTAACATGTGGGACGTATTGAATCTTGTGGGAAACGAGAGCAACAGGAATTAAAAACATAACCAAGAAGCTGACAACATAGTTCGCGAATCGGCGCGCCCTGCACCTCCACCAAAAGAACCCAGCAGCCGGCGCATAACCACCTGCACCAAAAGATCCCAACAGCCGGCGCATACCAAAGCACGCAAGATTCGCAACCAACTCGTTATGCAAAGCTAGCAGTGAAGAGGGACCTGTGCGCACACTGGTGAGGAAACTTCAACGATCGGCAAACATGTTATTCCCTCAATTCGTCTAGGCATATCCTGTTGGCCGCCGTAATACAAAACTAATGAGCTTCAAATTCTGGTGTACAATATGTTTGAAAATCGAACGCTAGCGGAATCGTTTCACCGCCCAACCAATCAAATTCTAGATCGCAAATCATCGTATCGATTGATCGATGGCCAACGGTTTCCATTGGCTAACAAAAACTAAACATCTTGCGAGGTGGCACATTCGTTATGGTTAGAAACGCTATCTTTCTGGTCCCACTTTCGTTTGACGACGAGTCATGCATGACGTCATCCTATGTCACCTTTAAGATCATCATTATCATCCACACCCAAAAGTCGTCATTCTTCATCATCCACAAAGACCTCTGGCCTAGGTTTTCAGCCTGCGAAAAAGTCAGCATCAAAAAAGTTATCAAATCTGAAAACGAAAATAATCCATAACTTTTTCAATTTTTACTTTTTCGACATGATACTTTGCACATCAAGTTTTATGCATAAAACTCACACCTCGCCCAATTTACATCACTTAACAATCATCAAAACTCCCAAACCCACCGCGCGCGAATGTCAAAAAAATACCGAAAACTTGTTGTGGGACATATGATAGGTTGATGAGACTTGGCCATGCTGACTAGGATTACCTCAGAGAGCTGAGTGAATAAGTAATGGCCAAGGCCAAAGAAACAGTTGAGATTTCTAGAGTAAAAACAGCCGCATGGCAAAAGTCAATATAATACCTAATTCTTACTGCAAATATATGCAACGAGTCTGGACATAGTTCCTAAGAATCGACATAGCTTGATTAGTCTTATATAGTGCATAATATAGAACCCTGCACTATATATGATCCACCAGTAGTTTCACAGTCACTATCAAGTAGAAGGTTTGGTACTGCCTCCTACAAAATGGTATCAAAACTGAAAATGCCGAGAGAGGGATCGATCCCCCGACCTCTCGATTGCTAGCAGAGCGCTCTCACCACTGAGCTACCTCGGCAATTGGATGTCAATTCACCCAACAATTACATCTTGCTCCGATCAGTGAAGAGTGCTCACCTCTCTCCCCCCCCCCGGAAATGGTGAGGGTCGTCACCCGCACCACCTTGCTCTTTTGTGTGGTGCCCCACACAATGGCCTCGGGTACCGAACTGGGGTCATCGAGAACGTTGTTGGACTTACAGTGTTACACCCAGTGCGCACTTGAACACCAGCCAAACCACAACGAGATGTTCACGCGTTAACACGACCGTTCGAAGAACATTCACCGTCCAACCGGTATCAGAACTGAAAATGCCGAGAGAGGGATCGATCCCCCGACCTCTTGATTGCTAGCAGAGCGCTCTCACCACTGAGCTACCTCGGCAATTGGATGTCAATTCACCCAACAATTACATCTTGCTCCGATCGGTGAAGAGTGCTCACCTCTCTCCCCCCCCCCGGAAATGGTGAAGCACGAGCGCAAACAACGGAAAGTGGCCAAGCGCAAGCTCGCCAAGGCTCGTCGCCGCGGTGACGACGACAGTAGCACGTCGTCTGAGGTTTCACACAACTCCGATGAGGAAGGAACCACATCATCATCATCTTGCACAACCCCCTCCGACTTGCTCGCCTCTGACACCTCTCACGCCTCTTCGTCTGGAAGCTCGCGTAGAAAGGGTGGACGCCAACGTCGACGCCAATCGCAAGCAAGGCGACATGAGCAGCAATTGCACGAGCTGCGGGAGGAGTCCGAGAAAGTTGTGCTAGAAGCCTCGGCCGCTCATCAGTTTTAACTTTCTGCGCTTCAAACGAACATGCAGAAGGCTGCGGAGGAATCTGCTCGCGTGCAGAAGGAGCTCTTGATGCAGGTGCGGCACGAAGCTCAACAAGCTGCGCTTGGGGCTGCTAACGAGCAAGTGGCACGTCATGAGCAACAACTTCAAGAGCTTCAACGAGTAACGAAGGAGCAACGCCAACAACTTGACCAAGCAGCTCAAGATCAACGAGTACTTGAGCAACAAGTGGTGGAGAGCCGCTCAGTGGTGAAGGCCGCGCTCGAAGTTGCCGATGGCCACACGAGCCCTGAAGAACATGTTCAACCGCCCACCACTCCGGTGAGTTGTGCAACTGTGACAAAGGACGCACTCGGAGCAAAGAAAGAAGCCCAGGTAGTGCCCACGTCAGCCACTACGGTTGACGTACGTGGCGAGCACAAAGGTGTGACGTTTGATTCCACCGTGTACGCGTCCTCTCCATCGATAAGCGTACGAGATCGCCTTGCCAAATTGGATTGGAGGTCCATTAGTGTGCCAGCCGTTACCGCTATCCGTGCACACGTGGAGGAGCACTTACCTGGCCACGTGGGCAAGATGGAAGCGGAGCGCATGTTCTGTGACGTGGCAAGAAGGTACCGAGACCATGACCTAGCGTCTGGGTGTGGACCGCCGGTCTCTGAAGCCCCAGCCTCTCAACTTCCTTCACCACCTCTGGCGGGAACGGCGATCGTTCCAGGGTGTATTGCTTCTTTTTTCCTTTACGGCCCGCAACGGGCAAATCCACTGGCCCGCTTTCGGCCAATACGGCCAATCTCCAAAATTGCCCGCCGCAGGCGCGAACTTTTAATTTTAAGTATGGTGAAAATGCAAAAATCGCATAATTTTGCATATTTTTTGCTATTTTCATATTAAACGTCACGGCCCGCACCCATACATCCCATCGGCCCGCATTCGGCCCGGAGTGGTGAGCTACGGCCCCGGGCCGGCCCGCCACGGTAAGCAATATACCCTGGATCGTTCGTTGCGTGTACGACGAAGTCGCGTCCAGCAAGTCCAACGTTCCGTGCTCGAGATGCACTCTTAGCCCGCAGCCCCCTGTGGCCATATGGAATTGCAGGCTTACAGCTCTTTCAGACTTGTCTGAAACCACTCGATTCCTGCCGTTGTGTATATATTGCACGCGCGGGGTTTGGCCGGGTGCCTTTGACCGCTTCCCTTCAGTGACCCCGAGGCCATCGCCTCAGCGGTTGGTGGGACCAGTGGGGGCGGCGGAGGCGACGACGATGGAGGTGATGGTGATGACGACGGTGACGACCCGGGAGGACCCGATGGCCATCAAGGGGGAATGAGCCGCTGGCGACCCCACTTCTGACGCACCTAGCGACCCCTTGCGGAATCCTGGAGATGGACGTCGCGGCCATGGCGGGGGCGGAGGCGGTGACGACCCGCCCGACGATGAGACGTCCTACAGCTTCGGTTCGAGTAGGAGGTCCTCGTACAATGATGGCAGGCAGCAAAGGGAGGAGTACACGAGGCACTCATATGCCCTCAAGGCCGCGAAGGACACCATGTCCTTGTACTCAGCACCGTTGGAGGGGTCCACGAACCCCTTCGGCCCGCTGTTACGATTCGTGGACGAGTTCGACAGGTGCTTAACCCTTCCAGTGGTCCTCCTCGCGATGAACACCCCATGCAACTAAGGTGGCCGCATTACCGGTAATTTGAAAGTGGGGGGTGGTAATACCGGGTAATTTACCGGTAATTACCATACGTGGTAATACCAGGTAATTACCGCCTGCACCAGTTGACCCTACTTTTGCATACGAATTCCGAATTCGATTTTTTCGGGTCCTATGGATACACAATGATCATAGGAGATAGTTGAGTGCATAATGTCCCACATGCTCGACCATGCGCGGTCACAAAATAGCATAATATTTTACAGAGAAGTGCAGACAGAAAGTCCCGAGGCACAAATATACCCAACTATTGCATACGAATTCCGAATTCGATTTTTTCGGTTCCTATGGGTACACGACGATCATTGGAGATTGTTGAGTGCACAATCTCCCACATGCTCGACCATGCGCGGTCACAAAATAGCATAATATTTTACAGAGAAGTGCAGACAGAAAGTCCTGAGGCACAAGTATACCCAACTATTGCATACTACGCCACACGAGCATCGGTGGGCGGGCGGACGGGCGGATGGGCGGTGTGTGCGGGGGCGGTGCGGGGGCGGTGCGTGCGGCGCAGGAAGTGCCCCAAAAATACGGTTCTATATTCGTATACATACTGTTATTCATAACAGTCAGCAGATAGTAAGTTAACAATAACGAATCGTCAATGCAGCTAACAATATTCACAACGAATAACGATATTCACAGCAAATTATGATATTCACGGCGGATATTGGTATTCATAGCAGATGATCACATTCACGGCAAATAACGATATTCACCGCAGATAATAATAATCACAACAGATAATGAAAATCACAACAAATAATCATAATCACAACAAATGGTCATATTCACAGCAGATATTCATATTCACAGCAAAGTCAAGCAAATTAATGATCGTGAAAAATTCAAAATATAAAAGATATCGCATATGTCCGGTCACTGACGATAGCCAGGAACATAATGAATAAATGGCGGGTGTCTGTCAACGAACGAAACACTCTTATGCCTTGCGCAAATATGCCCAGGAGCCAACTGGCTGCACATCAAGAGATTCAATCTCGGCATATTCATCCAACGATAATCTTGAGCCTCGGACCCCCTCACTCCAGAGGATATCGTAGTTGTGACGAACACGTTTGGCAGCATACTTGACTACCTTGCCCAACTCCCAACCATCCTCTTTCCATAACATCACGATAAACAAACCTGTCACCCCTGTCGCACTCGTGATGAAAGCCGCAGGTTTCTCGAGTGCTTGAAACCCAACAGGACACTCAAAAGGAAGGCGAGAGTCCACATCCTGGGGAGGCTCTGCAACCTCATCGTCGTCTGACGAATCCTCGTTATCACCCGCCTCTTCACGACCCGCCGGCAGCTCCTCATCAGAAGAATCCTCGGCAACCTCCTGAAAACTAAGCAGGACATTTTCCTCATCCTCCTCGTTGAGTACAGTTTTCAGGTATTCCTTGAAAGAGAGGTTCGCCTTAAACTGGAGTGACAAGTTGACATAGCAATAGATTGCTTTCTTTGAATTTGAATCTCCAAAGCGAGGTCGTGATTTGGAGTGCACCGCATCAGCGTCCTTGTTGATGCGCTCGATATTGCAGGCATGCAACACGATGGTCAAAACACATATGACCATTTCGATCAAGGCCGCACAGTCTGCGCGGACAATATCCAAAGAATTCCAAAACACCAGGTTGGAAGAAACCAAATGAAAGTGTTTTAGGCAACACATAAAGTATCTGAACTTGTTAGATTTATCCTCGTCTGAAAGCAAAGGGTGAATCTTCTCGGGAACTTGAGTACGCACGAGACTGGTTACTGCACTGAGCTTGAGGCTATACGGATCGCCTTTAGCCTTGAAAACACTGTACTCTTGGACGAGGCGCTGGTATTTCGGACCGATCGATCCACCACAATAGTTCTTTATCGCGGCTAGCACATCGCTGTCTTTGAATGTGTTTTTGATACGAGCGAGCTGAGCCTCACCGAATATTAAAACCACAAGAGCTTGAACATACACGTCCAAACAGAAAGCGAGACAGTGCACATCGTGTCGCAGGCCGACTTTTCTCTGTGCACCTAGCCAACGATCTCTCGCTAACTGTTGGACACTCTTGATATCGTCTGCATCTAACTGAGTGGTTACAGCTAAAGGGAGCTCATTGAGAGATTGATAAAACAAAACATAAAGAGGCACCAAGTGAGAAGGCGGTACACTTTCCCCCTCGAGATAATGCAGCATATTCGAAAGTGGCCCCAAAATCATGTTGACAGCAACGCCTTTCTTTTTCAAGGAAACATCGCCCACCAAATCCTCAAAGCGATTGAAGTCATTCTCACTGTTAGGTTTGCGTTGAATTGCTTTCTTTTTCACGACTGCGTACTCAGGCCACTCAGGTACATCGCGCAATACACTCCAGTTGTACAAAGCGGATTCGATCATGAGAAATGCGAACGCAAAGCGTGTCAAGGGAAATATTTTCAGTACTTGAGAACGGTTACCGAATTTCTCACGTTGTGCTTGTAGGAGTGTCTCCCATAGCATAGCATACCGTTTCAAGAAAACTGTGACGAAAAAAAAGTCGGCTACAACAAGGGAAATGGACTCAAGCTTTGCGATGTCTTCCACTAAGAGATCTAATACATGAATACAGCATCCCATAATGTAAAGGAAGGGGAACCAAGCGCGTAATAAGCGAAACATGACCTGCGGGTGTGCAGCGAAGGCGCAACGAAGTAAAAACATAGTCAATATCGATCCGCCAGCAATTATCGTTGCTCCCACACTTCGATGGTAGGTTGGATTTGCAACGAAATACTCAGTGCAGTGCGTGCTAGAGTGAAACTCGCTACTACTGTGCACGAGGGAACCAAAGGATGTAACGAAATGCTGAGCGCTGCGCACCTGCATATTGCCAGTGTTGTCGGCGACGATAGCCTGGAACTTGTCAGCACGATCGTGAATCTCTTCGTAGACGTAATTCGCTTGCACTTTCCCGCTGTGCTCGCGTTTCCCGAAATACTTAGTTGTCACATAAGCAGAGATGCCTAGCTTAGCTTCGCCGATATTGCAAGTGGCACGACCCACAGCGTTGGTCTTACCATCAATGCCAAGGGTCCTCTTGCCTGGCTTGTTATCCAAAGCTGCATCTGTCGACAAAAGTGTCTCTTCATATACGTCGTCAAGAATAGAGGTGCGCAATTGGGTTCGACCGGGCAACCACTTCGCATAACCAGGACTGAGTGCTTTGATAAACGCGATAAAGAAAACGTTTCCTACAACAACAAACGGAATTTTGCACGCAAAAAAAAAGCAGCCAAGCAAGAAGTTTAACGCCCGTGCTTGCACCTCTGTGCAAGTGTGGATACCATACTCCTTTAAGGCGGCTTGTCGCTCTTGACGTTTGGCAGCAGAGGGATCCACGTCTTGCAAAACGGTCTGCTCAGCACTCGACAACGCTGCAGCATCTGACGATTCCATCGCCTTACGCTTTGTCGCATACTGCGAACGCCACTCCTTGCCATGCGCGGCGGTGCACTTGGCCGTGAGCGCAAGCTTATCCTCGTCGGGTACGTTGTCGCAGTCCAAGATCTTATTGAGGAGCTTGCCCGAGTTGATCCTATGATAGGCCGTATTGGTCTTGAGGGACTCGTCATACTTGCATATGAGCGTGGTCCGAACGTTCAGGGCACAGGACTTCTTCGGGTTCAGAGTCACGTGGTATTCTGGGACGTCACGAAACAGAGACAAGAGGAATGAGTGTTGTGGTCCGAAGCACTGCCCGCGTAGAGGGGTCTTCAAGGCGTCCAAGATATCCTGAGGAACTTTATGAATAGTGCCGTGGGAATCCTTCCAGTCATGTAATGTATCATCCCCAGTCAGGGATATGGTGTCACCTGAGGCCATTATTGCCACTTCGTTTGCCTCTCCCGTCGCCGTGTTATTGATTGACCAAGAATGGTTTTTTGTGTTGGAGGTCAAGTCGTGTCACTCCCAGCCGCCGATCTGGAGTTTTTTGGTAAAATCGACGGTAATTTGACGAAATCCAGGTAATTTACCATGGTAATACCATCTTACCGTGGTAAATTACCGGGAATTCCTTAAGTATGGGGGGGTAAGACAATTTGGGTGCAGGTATTACCGGGTAAATTACCGGTAATTACCGAGCCGGTAATTTACCAAAAAAATTACCCGGCCACCTTACATGCAACGTGCCCAACGGAGCATTCAAGTTCGGAGAGCCGATTCTCTCGGTGCATATTTTGTTGAAGGAGATCACCCAGCACTGCTTCCCTACACCTAGCTCCGAAGGAACGGAGCTGCGAGGGGTTCTCCTGGATGCCGAAGCGGACAAGTCATTGAACCTTGAGAAGGTCCGATCGTGCCGCTGGCGAAGTTGATCGTGCCGCTGAAGAGTGAAATGGCCACCTTGGGCTCGTTCCTACGCCGAGTACGCCAAACTCAAGGACGCATGGCGACACCGCGCAAAGTGCGCGAGTTTTGGGATGGACTACATCTAGCCCATCGCGTGGTGACCATGTTGGCGACACACGAGCTTACCACTCCGGTTCCGGAATCCGACCTCCTGGACGTCTTCCTCTCGGGCTTATCCGCGGAGGTACGGAAGGAGGCGTTCGAGATTGCAGAGCGGAAGGGGACCCCCTTGATCCTCCTCGACCGCGCCCTTCCAGCCAGTCGACGCCTAGCGCTGGAATACACCATTGAGGCGGATCTGCATTTGAGCAACGCGACGAGTAGGAGAGCGCCAGTGCAGCTACTGGCAGCAGTGGAGGTCTCGGAGGAGCTGCTAGCTCTAGCCGAAGATCGTCCCGCAGGTGCAACTCCTACTGGGCAACGTCTGGGCTCCCCGGAGTACACTGGTTGCAGGTTTTGCCAAAGCAAAGAGCACTATGCTCGAGAGTGCCCACAGGCTGCTCTTCGTAAGAAGGAGTGGGCCAAAGCACTTCTGGTTGAAACCTTGGACATGATCATGCACGAAGTGGAAACGGATGAATATTGCGACGTGCTCAACGCGGTGTTGCCAAAGGAACTAATAGATTTTGCCGCGGAGGACTCCCTCGAGCTCGGAGTACCCTCCAAGTCCTAATGAGCTCGGGTTGTGGAACCCCACATCCCCGCGATGAGCCCCCCTCCTACCTCTCGGAGCAACAGTTGCGGGAAAAGTGGAGAAGAGCCCGTCGACGTCAAAGGCGGAGTGCTCCTTGCACAGGATACCTAGACTCCGATGAGCTCAACATGCTACCCTCGCGGGCGATGACCAGCCCTCCTCCCGCGCCGGAGCGTCAAGTGGTCGAAGCTCGTCTTCGCAAGGAAGCCAAGTCTCCAGTGTGTACGAGCGAGGACCTCTCAGACGACTCCCAGCACGTTGAGAAACGGCACCGACGTACCCTGAAGGTGACCGAGAGCTACCGCGTGCACTTGGAGCCAACGGGCCAACCATTGCAAGGTTGGCAATTTCGAGCTGTCCGAGGGCAAGGGACGAGCGCTCTACGCTCCAAAGTGGGCACACGGGCTTGAGGTCCTCCATCAAGGCTCTGGAAACGGACCTTGCACCGCCCCGTACACCTCCGCGGAGCACGAGCCCACCGCTTTGGAGAGCCGGGCATCGACGCAACGGCCGAGGACCCACGCGGTCACCAACGCACAGCGCGGTTACCGTCAACAAGCGAGAAGCTCGAGCTCGATCACCCTTACCCGCAGCCCTTAGCAAACTTAAAAGGCTGCAAGACTACCGACGACGACGTCAAGACATCCAGCTTGGGCGTCGACCTCGTACGCCCTCACCTAACGACAACACGACTGTCGAGGCAGCCTCAACCACACGGAGTGACCGCCCCCGACCATGGCTGTCACCGACCCATGCAGCTCGAGCTGAAGGAGCTCCAAGGAGGAGGTGGCTCAGTGGGCTGGAGAAGGTTCGCCAACGAGAGAAGCTTAAGCGGGATTACGCCAGTGGCCTCCCATATTTGGAGCGGGACTCTCCTATAGACGAAGAGCTACGTACTGCACATCTTAGCCAAGGAACAATCGCAAGAGGAAGTAGAAGACGGACTCCTCCAGTACGCAAGTGACTTGGCGACGAAAGATACAGTAAACACTCAGTATTAAGGAATTCACCGTTAAGGAACCAGCCAGCGTTTTGGGGGGGGGGCGGGGTCACGATTTTAGTGATTTGGCTGGCTGGGCCAAAAAAAATAAGGAAGAGGTCCGAAATAAGGAAGGCCGTCGCTGGCTGACATGCTTTCGGCAATCTTAAAATAAGGAATTGACGCTGGCATAGCTTGACGCGGTGCACATGGCTAATTATTGCACATGGCATTAGGCAATTGCAGGCAGTTCTTCGTAGTGAGACTGTGATAGTATGCCGTCCTTCATGTCCGTGTGAAGCTCTCTAAGCTGTTGCCTACTCGCTGGGTCCATTTTATCACTTCGAAAAATCAGCACACAGTTTTTTCTCGAAAATTTCAGTTTGTAAGGCTGAGGAAGATAACGAATGGCGCTGGCTGGCTCATGAATCGCGTTCCTTCTAATGAACGAATTCATTAGCACGCTGGCGCTGGCGGGGGGGGGGGGTCACGATTTTAGTGATTTGGCTGGCTGGAGCCAGATCTCTGTTTCATTAAATATGAGTGTCTACGTATGGCGCGAGCGGCGAAGGACAAGGCCATCCAAGTGGCCTTGTACCCACCTGATTACCCACCCAGGGATCTGGTGCAGACAGCCACCGCTCAAGGGCTCTTGGCCGATGCAGGCACCTACGAGTTACCATGGGACTCTGACATGGACGACCCTCTTGACCTAGGCGACCCTCATGCCAAGGATGACCCCATCGAGTGCCAGCTCAACAACATCACCGACAATGGGGACATGAGCCCTGGTTGGAGTGATCTCTTGGCGGCTGTATCAACATCGCGAGCGCCACCTCGACAGATCAACAATTCCAAGGCCCCCACCTTGTTGTTGTTCTGGGCGTACGTGAACGGTCGTCGCGTAAAGGTGCTGGTGGACACTGGGTGCTCCACCAACATTATCTCGGACAAGACTGTACGCAGCATTCCCTCCCTGACGCCTCGACCTCACGAAAACCCCATGCGAGTGCGAGTAGCCGACGGCGCGTCGTACGATGTCAACACGTGCGTCCGCCCTCGACTGCAAGCAGAGACCACCAAGGGGTTGTACGTCAAGCAATTGGAGCTCAGAGTGATGCCCATTGATCTTTGCGTGGATATCATCCTTGGAGGACCTTGGCTAGCCTCCCACTCCCCAGTCACCTTGGATTACTCCCGATGGGGTTCCATCCGGTTTGGTTCTGGAAGCAAGAGAGTGGTCATTACAGGCTGCTCGCCGGGAACGCCAGACCCCTCAAGACCCAAGGATAAGGCCATGGCGCTGGTACAAGGAGTCTTGTTGGACCCCAAAAGGGTACGCAAGGACCTTCGAGCCCTCCAATCTAAGGATGAGTGTGCCTTCGTGGTGTACCTGGCACCCGACGCCACCTTCGGGGCGGTCGCCTGTGACGAAGATGCCGACGCCGAGACCAACACCAAGCCCAAGGACGCTTCGTCCGAGCGTCGCGCCACGTCTAGCTCTGAGCAGCAAGACGCCCAAGTCGCGGGCGCCATGGACTCCTCCCAAGCGGATCTGGGTGAGACGGACGCGCCTGCGCTGATGTCCGCGTCAGACACCGACTCCGAAGCCGAGGACGCTCTACTACTCCTCCGGGAATCTGTGCGGCCCAGCCCAGGCACCAGTGACGAGGACCACTTGGATAAGGTATACGCAACAGTGGAGTCCACCCGCCCACAAAACTTTGACGTGGTCGCGCTGGAGGGTGCTGTTGGTCCCCCTGCGGACAATGCGCCATCCAACAACCTACATCTGGGGTTCTTCCAGAGCAACGAAGCGGGAAGCTTTGGGAGCATTTGCTCTATTACCTGAGCACGTACGTGCCCAGGCAATCGACGACCACGCGCAAGGGAAACCACCCACCTGGCATGCCGAAGCCGCAGCCGCGCTGGAGCAGGGAAGGCGCTTACTCCGCGAACGTCGGCCGCGACGCAAGCGTGTGCGCTGGAGCGACGAGAAGCCCCATACTGAAGGTTTATCTCAAGAGCAGGCCGCTCCAGTGGCCGAGGAATCACCGTCACCGCCGCCCAAGCCCCACGCCATGGAAGCGGAGGAGCCGGACGAGATTGACGAGACAGTGTCCCCGGAGATATGGCAACAGCTGCGCGACCTTGAGGAGGAGTTCAGGGACGTCATATGTACGGAGCTGCCTGACTCCGTCCAAAGCCGCGACTACGAGAACAGCATTCGCTTGCGATCCGACTGGAGTGGACAGCCGCTACATCGGCGTAAGTACAAGTTGTCGCAAGAGGAGCTTCGGCAACTTCGTGCACAACTTGACGAGCTGTTGGCCAAGGGGTACATCCGTCCATCAGCGTCTCCCTGGGGCTGTCCGGTACGTATGGTGCCGAAGCCGAGCAACCCTAAGGAGTTGCGCTTGGTTATCGACTACAACAGGTCGATAAATGAGATCACGGTTAAGGACAAGTACCCTCTTCCTGACGTACAAACCCTCCTCGATGACCTACAAGGAGCAACCGTCTTCTCCACTGCAGACGCCTTGTGGGGGTTCTGGCAAGTTCCCATGGAACAGGAGGACATCGAGAAGACAGCCATGACCACCCACTTTGGAGCTTATGAGTGGCTGGTCATGCCTATGGGACTGAGCAACTCACCGAGCACGTGGCAAAGAATGATGACGCAGTACCTCGGACACCTACCCTTCTGCAGAGTGTTCGTGGACGACATCATGATTTTCAGTGACACACCTTCTGCTCATGTCGGCCACGTACGTGCCGTACTAGCTGCCTGTCGCCAGCACAAAGTATACCTCAAGCGAAGCAAGTTGAAGCTGTGCATGCGAGCAGTACGCTTCCTTGGCCATGTGTGCAGTAAGGAAGGTTGTCGTCCCCAACGCGACAAAGTTGCCTCAGTTCGCGACTGGCCGGAGCTCGAGACTGTCACCCACGTGCGCCAATTCCTTGGAATGTGTGGCTTTTACCGGCGGTACATCCAGTCCTTTGCTCACATTGCCCACCCTCTCACTCGCCTCACGAAGATGGGAGTGCCATGGACTTGGGGCAAGGAGGAGAAAGAAGCCTTCCAACGATTGAAGTCAGCATTGATTTCGGCACCAATCCTCGCCCTACCGGACCAGCGCTCAGCAGCCGATGGGTCTCGCCCATTTTGCGTGCAGACCGACGCCAGTGCGGTCGCACTAGGAGGCGTGTTGATGCAAGACCTGGGGCGAGGTCTTCAACCGCTGGCTTTCGAGAGCAGGCAATTCTCCTCGGCCGAGCAGAACTACCACGCTGGGGAGCGGGAGCTGTGCGCCATCCACCACTGCACCACAGTGACGTGGAGGCATTACCTTATATTCACCGACTTCAAACTCATGGGTGACCACAAACCCTTGCAGTGGCTCTTCGCACCGGCTCGGGAGCTGAGTCGACGCCAGGCACGCTGGTATGAGGACTTGGTGGAAGTGGGCGTGCACCAAATGGAGCACGTACCTGGCCGATGCCTAGCTAGTAGTTCCGGACGCCCAATCCAGACGACCAGACTACAAGCAGTCATCCGCCAGGGAGGGGCTCAAGGAGAAGGGCGTAGTCGACCGGGATACAGACGAGCCTCGTCAGAGTGTGCCAAGGGAGCCGGCTGAGAGCTCGACCCCCGCCGATCCCACCTCAGTATTCGGTGCAATCGACGAGGACGACACCGACGAAGAGCCGTCCGAGGAGCCCGCTAAAGTCAAGATCCTTGAAGACCCCATCTCGGTGCTCGACACCACGTTTGATTACTCCGACTCTGAAGACGAGTCTGTACCTCCGGTCAGCCCTCCGTTGGTCGTTGGGGAGCTCACTCATCTGAATGGGCTCACCTGGGTGGAAACCCCCGACCTGTGGGAAGACGCAGCTGAGACGTTGCACACCGCGGAGCGCGCCTTGCATGAAGCCACCCTTGCTGGCGTCACTACTCGCTCTCGCTCGCAACCGGAGCAAGCCCCCTCTCCAGCCCCCTCAACTCCCCTTAGTCCTTCCCCTCCCAGCAAACAAAGTTCCCCTCCCGCGTCAAGCTCCCACTACGATAACGTGGTAGACCGGCAGGACTGGAAACTGGTAAAGGAGAAGTTCGAAGAGATCTCAGCGCAGTACGGCCCGTTCGACGTGGACGCGTGTTGTGACTCCATGGGCGTCAACCGCCAGGTGGACACCTATTGGACGGAGTGCCTCAAGCAGCAATGGCGGGGAAAGCACGTCTGGTGCAACCCCCCCTACACCAAGGATAGCAACCTCATTGAGAGGATCCTACGCCACTTCATGGCCGAGTGGCGCGCCGACCCAGAGAACACGTCGGCGATGTTCCTAATGCCGGACTATGACGCGTCCTGGCGCACCCTTATCCAGCCCAAGTACGGCCTGCACGTGGTCAAGGTGTTCGACCTCAAGGATGAACACTGTCACGGGCATACAAATGCATATACGAAGTTTCAGAGTAATCGGATACGAATCGATATATATCACAACCGGTGATTATGCAATACGGCCCGTGTTACGAAAACATTTTTATTCTGTAACAAAGCTCCCAAAGGAATCGTGTTTCATCACTATATAGCACAGACTGTTCGGCTAGTTTCTCTCGTCACAGGAATCCCTGTTTTTTCCCAACCTGCGCCGCCATAAATGTCATCTCTGTCGTCATCTGTCACGGTATTGTACCGACACCGTTGATTCTGTCATAATCGTTCCTAATAATATTTCTATCGTTCACGATTCTGCCAGAGAGATAACATTTACTGATTTTGCATTCTTCATCCACGATCTCAGATTCCCTATCAATATTTCTCCCAATATGCCGGTAATCTGAATCGGATCCCCCTTCCGTGGGGGTAATTGGCAGTCTATCGTGCCCCCTGGCACAACTCTCCCCCCCTTAGGGGTGGCTTTCTCCTGATGTCACCCCAGCATCTTCATCACCTGTATTCCTGGGAAATAACCGCTGAAATAAGGTTCTCAGTAACTTAGCAGGTATAGGATATACCGCGCGAGATTTCTGCATCCCCTGCTGATCTGGATGAGGTCCTAGTTGAGCGGTAAGGGGGTGCACTCCAGTTGCCCATTTACATGGACACGGAGTCTGCGAGGTACATTCCCGCAGTGGTACGCTGGGCGGCGCATTAGTCCAGATACAAGTAGGTTTCTTATACTTCTCCCCGTACATACAATATGAGCAAAACAAGGGGGTAGGTAATTGATCCACTACAGGTCTGAATCGCAAAGCATTGGGATATCGCCCTTTTGGATTTTCCAGAAACCAATAGCGCGGTCTGAGATATTCGATGATATCAAGAGTGCGTTCTACACAAGCATCTGCAGATATTAAATCTGGTGGTCCTCCAGTAGTTCGCGCTTGACTATATTGGGTACATGGTGGACTCGCCCATATTACATCAAAATATCCAGGAGGGTAATAGCTCCAATATTCCCAATCTTCAATTCTGGTGACATGCGTAGATCGCCAGAACTTATCAGAATCTAAAGACACTGTCTGTGCCTGAGGGAAGCATTCTGAGAAGGATCTTTGAACTGAGCCAGTGCCACTGAAGAGTACCAGTATTCTGATAGGTTTTACTGAAACTGGCGATAACTCAGTCACATACGCCACTTCTCCAGAATCGGTGAAGTGTTGTTCTTCCCATGGAAGACACGCACTCGCAGAGCTGTTAGATATACCCCAGAATTGCGCTGATAATTGCTGCACTAATGTCCCTCTGCCCGCTGTCATCATTAACGCAGCATTCTGATGTCGTCGATGTTCTCTTCTCCGCGCAGCTGAATCTCTGACCTGCTGCTCCATTGCTAGGCGTCTCTCTTCAAAATCCCGCAACTGTTGTAATGGCCCTACAAAATAGGGATTATTCCAAAGGCTTGGACGGCACCATTCCGGGCGCCCGGAACCGTCCTGAAAATATTTGGTAAAATTCCAAGCCTTTGGAAACCGCCGGGAATTACAAGGTGAAGCTTTGGGTTTTTCCCTAGGAGTCCTATGGGGTTCCAAGCCGACGGTCCTACGGGGTTCCAAGGGGCTGGACCAAAATTTGTTAGTCCAATGGGTCCTGGTCGATTCCAAGCCGTTGGACCTATGTCCTCGGATTACGTATGACCGAAGTCGTCGGTCCAAGGCGGTTCCAACGGTTTGGAATTCATTTTAGACAATTCCAAGCCTTTGGAACTTTCCAGTCTGAGGTCGGCAGTCTGAAATCGGAGGTTCAACGGCTTGGAACCCCATTGGACCGGTCTCCGCGCAGCACGGGCGTGGTTTCAAAAGATTCCAAGCCTTTGGAACTTGCTAGTACGAGTAATGAAGCTCGAACCCGGAGGCTCAACGGCTTGGAACCCCATTGGACCGGTCTCAGCGCAGCACGTGCGAGGGTTTCAAAAGATTCCAAGCCCTTGGACCTTGTTAGTACGAGGAATGAAGCTCAAACCCGGAGGCTCAACGGCTTGGAACCCCATAGGATCGGTCTCTGCGCAGCACGGGCGTGGGTTTCAAAAGATTCCAAGCCCTTGGACCTTGTTAGTACGAGGAATGAAGCTCGAGCCCGGAGGCTCCACGGCTTGGAACCCCATAGGACCGGTCTCTGCGCAGCACGAGCGTGGGTTTCAAAAGATTCCAAGCCCTTGGAACCCCATAGGCCCAGTCTCTGGGCAACACGGGAGCGTGTTCCGAAATTCCAAGCCCTTGGAACTTCCCGATCTGAGAGCGGAACGCTATGAGCAAGTGCTTGACATATAGACTGATAATTCTCTGGACCGATCATTCTTGCTACGTGCAGTTCAAGACCGTCCAAGCCTTTGGAACGATTATGGAAGTGATATCTTATGGGGTCCAGGCTTAGTCCAATGGTTTGGAACCGCTTCGGAACTTGCGTTTGATGGATTCCAAGGCGCATCCAAGCCTTCGGAACCCCTTTGGAACTCCAGGTAAGTTAGTATTATCTGTACAATGCATGTTATATATTACAGCATTACAACTACAATGGGGCGCCGCGCTCTAACTTATCACGCGTTCTCCACTGATCATGGGCTTTAGAGAACCCGGTCCATCGCACCTTCCATTCCTCTATTTCCTTGCCCCTGCTCACGCGTACGCGTCGGCTCAGGATTTTCTCTACATGAGCCTCCTTCTGTCCGTCCACCATCACTGCTTCGGGTGTCACTGTTTGCTGTCGCAGAGCGAAAGTGTCCTCTCCACCTGTGTAGGGTTTCAATCTGTGCTGCGCGAACACGTCATGCACTCTCCAATGTGGGGGCAATTTCAGTCTATACGCCACCGGTGCCCCTCTGTCTGCCTCAGGCATCTCCGCCTGCAGATCGCTGTAAAAGCGTTCCGTAACTGCAACTGGACCATGCCACCGCTTGCTCAGCTTGCGGCACAAGGCTCTGTCCATCAACTTCTCTGTGAGATGTTTAGCCTCAATCCAGACCAAGTCACCTACCGCATACTCCCGCTGCGTGTGTCGCTGATCAAAAGCGTCCCGCTGCCTGCGTTGTGCTAGCTCAAGTTTGCTGCGTGCGTCCCGCAACTGCGACGAAAATCTCGACGCCCATTCATGTGCAGTCCCCACCCCTCCTTTTCGTCGCCCGCTGTGTAACTGAGCGGCCTCCAAGAAGATGTCAAGCTGCGACATGGGCGACACACCACAACATAATTCAAATGGGGTGAAGCCTGTAACATCATTACGCGAATCGTTGATTGCGAACTCTACGTTTGTAGCGTATAAGTCCCAGGACTCCGGATTGTCCTCCACAAACGATCTCAACATGTCCTCCACCACCCTGTTAGTGTGCTCTGCTTGACCATCAGAGCGAGGGTTGTAGGGCGTAGTCATCGCCACCTTCACACCCATCAATCTCATCAACTCCTTCCAGAAGGTATCCTGGAAGCGTGGATCACGGTCACTGACTATTTTCATCGGAGCTCCATGTTGTCTCCACACTGTGTCAAAGTAAATACGGGCCACTGTAGCAGCAGAGCTGTCCCCAAAATTCATAGCATATAGGAACCACATGTACCATTTTAGACAGTTTGCATGTAAATGCTACAAATGCGGCATTGCCTTGCTCAGTTAAAGGTAGGCCTGTGACGAAATCCACTCCCACATCCTGCCATACCCGAGTTGGAATAGAATGCGGGTTCAACAATCCATCTGGGAAAGATGATCTGGGCTTCACCGCCTGACAAACTGAACAGGAGGCAACCCATTCTCCCACATCTTGGTGTGCATTCCTCCACCAGAACCTTCGCAGAACACGCTCCAGCGTTTTATCTCGGCCAGTATGGCCAGCTGTCGCTGACTCATGCGCTTCGCGCATAATAATCTCTCTCGGCGGAGAGTCCTCTCCCAGCACCAACTGAAATCTTCCCGATGCAGTTCTCCACAGTACTTCACCCACCAGACAGAATTCTTTGGTGCGGCTGTGAGGAGCACACTTTACCTTAGTGCGTAGCTCATTGAGAGGTCCATCTCTAGCATATTCGGACTTCAAGGCCTCCAAGAAAGCAGCATCAGACGCTCCTTCCTGAGAGTCACGCAACTTGGCTGCTTTGCCTGCGTGTATTATAGGTACTCGTTCTCTTGGTTGGCGTACTCTTTGTACCCGCTGCTTCGATGGAGGCGCATACACCACCAACATAGGCTGCTGTAAATCCACTAGTTTCCCATTGGAACCCTCCATCAATTGCACTGGTTCACCTTGCGCATCATGCGTGGGAATCACCTCCTCAATACGCATTCCTGCTCGCCTGAACAGGGATCTCCACTGCGGCATTCTGGACTGAATATCAGGCAGTAGAAACACCGCAGAAGTGTTCTCGGGATCACATCGCCACTCCTGCACGTATTTACGCAGCAAGGCCTCCACTGTCAAGTGTTTGTCTGAGAACGAGGGTTCGCACCACACATGTAACCCTCTCCACTTCTCCTGTAAGCAGTTGTGCCAGAACCGCTTGACACGCCGATTGTTGCCATGCTCATCACAGCAGGCGTCGACGTCGAAGTTGCCATACAGTAATCACCCACCTGTAAGAAAACAGAGAAATCCAGGTCAGTCAGCTTTTCTCATCGAGTTGGGTACCCCCCCCCCCGCCAGCGTCAGCGTCATAAGAGAACGCTATGGATAGTGGACCGCGATCTCGTGAGCCAGCCAGCGAATTCCATAACCATCCACGTGGACACCTTCCCTAGCCAGCCCGTTCTCTTAAGGTGTTCATTTTCCGAGAAAATGGACCCTGAGAGCCGTGCGCAGCTTAAAGAATTAAAGCAAGATTTTGATGACGATATTATATCTGAAACAGACTATCAGGAACTTAAACCTTTAAGACAAGTTTTGTGCAAGAAATCATGAAAACCCATCAAATATACCATATTTGTCAATTTCCCGGCAAAGTTTTCTTAGTTTAAGAAATGCCTCTCCAGCTAGGCAGCCAGCGGTCATTTTCCTTATTTCAGGCCATCTCATAAGTCGGAAAATCCAGCCAGCTTTTCTCATCGAGTTGGGTACCCCCCCCCCGAAACGCTGGCTATTTCCTTAACGTCGAGTTTCCTTAAATGTGAGTGATTACTGTATTTAGCCTGGATACGGTCAAATACCTCTTGCCGCACACGCATACCGTGCCAGCCAACTGCCTGGAATCGTACAGATTTCCTTGGCTGCCTCTGTGATGGCAGTGGAGCTTCTGCAGACTGTTTCTGCGCTTCCGAGCACTGGTCCTCCTCCACATCCCCTTTCAGGGCGGGAGGCACAGAACGCCTGTCCTGCGGGTCACCCTGCTTGGGCACTTTGGTGTTCACTTCGTCTCGTTCTGAGGCGGCATCCCGCGAAGGAGTTTCTACATCCTCCTTCGCTCGCAACACTTGGGAGCGGGAACTCCTCCTCAATGTGCGTTCCAGTCCACCCGACTTCTGCTGAGTCGTCTGAGTGTCCTCGGTGCGACTGCTCACCTCCGCGACTTTATCTGATACCGCCTTCACTTTAGAAGTGATGCGCTTGTCCAGCGTCTTGGTTCTCAGATACTTTCCCCGACTTTTAAAGGCCAGGGTAGCCTCCATAGCTTTCTCCGCTATCTGCAAAGTGTCCGCCGCGTGAAGATAAGCCTGCTGCTCTGCATGCCACGCAGGATAGCTCTTCGAGGGCCCCTCTTCGAAGATGTGGGAGGTGTCCATCGCAGCGAGCGAAGTCTTGGTTGGGTAAATCGGATTTGTCGTCCAGTACCCCCGCCTCCTTCAACCCCTCTCGTGGCGACTTAGCCACATAGTCAGGTCGGCGAGACAAGGCGTCAGGTACCAGCAATAGAGCCCCCTTCACATATTCCATACGGGGAACACCCACCTCCACCAAGTCCATGTACCATCTCGCCTGTCGTCTAGATAGCTCACGCCCCGGCTCCATTAACCACTCTAATGGGCGGTGATCACCTTGAAGCTTGAACTCCGTGAAAATCAAATAATGTCTCCACGTCACTGTACAGCAATGATGTAGAGCACCCAGTTCTCGCTCTCCGGTATGGTAATTCTGCTCTGCCGCTGAAAATTGTCGGCTCTCATATGCAATCACCTTCAGGCCATTTCCACAGTCTTGCATAAGGACCCCGCCCAGCGCCACTCCGCTAGCGTCCGTCTGCACCAGAAAAGGAGCAGATCCATCAGCTGCCGCCTTCATATTTGGCAATGCCAGAATAGGCGCCTTAACCAGAGCAGCTTTCAACTCCTCAAAGGCCCACTGCTGCTCCGGTCCCCATGTCCAGGGTACATCCGTCTTGGTCAGCTTGGTCAAGGGCTGCGCTATTTCAGAGAAGCTGTGCTAGGAGGCAAGCACAAGAGCAAGAAAAACGGCTAAGTACAAAACGCAAGAGTACTCAGTACGGAGTACAGTAGGACCGATCAGAATGATGTTGATGTGAGGTGCCTAGCCTGTTGTACGGAGTACTCAGTACAGTTGAGTTATGGAAAGAGTTCCTGAATGTATAAGAACTCTAAGTGTAACCCGTTTCGGAGATGAGAACTGAACTGAGAATTGTAACATAAAAAGTAAAGAGCCGTAACTGCTGTATATTGTGTATTGAAAGCATGCACTGAAAGCAAAAGCATTACTAGAAGGATTTACGAAACCGAAGTCCGATAGTAGACCAAGCGAAACCATACCTCGTGCGGTCGTTTAATAAGTGTAGATAGAATAAGTCCGAAACCGTAAAGAAGAGAAGAGCAAGAGAGTGTAGACTCCTACAAAATGGTAATTAGTCCGTGTTTTCACGTTGCTTCCCTGTTGTTTTTGCGCGAATTCTGATCAAAACCACCTTGCCTCGCGTGATTAGCTAGCGTAGACCCTTTCTACGAAATCGAGAATGGCTGTTCTTTTGCTTGCGTTGCGCGGCGGTGTGTGGGTTTGAGGGTTCCAGGTACTCTTGGGACCGCGTTGGCGTGGAGGAATCTAGCCCAACGACAAAATCTTTTGGGGTGCGCGCGTTGCCTTTCCTTAGCACGCATATGCACTCACGGCCTTGAGCCGTAATTTAGACTCGCAGGTACCGCCGAAACCAAATCGCTCCAGTTTTCCAGCAATTCCGACCCTCTGCGGCGGAAGCGCTGCGCAATTTTTTTAAATTTTGCGTAGCTTTTGTTGGAATTCGGGGTCGGTTTGAGATCTCGCGTGCCTTTAGTTTAGCCCTCTAGTCCCCTCTATTCGGAAATCGCCGCGCTTCGGCCGGTGTGACTGCTTGTGCTCTCGCACAAGCGGTGAATTTCTGAGAGCGGGTGCTAGTTGCCACGCCACGGCGTTTTTCAATTAGTTAGTTTGCGAGCATACCGCGCGTGATGTTCCCAATGGAGCTTTAATTTTCTAGTTTCCTCTGTTCCGGAAATCTCCGCGCTTCGGCCGGTGTGGCTGCTTGTGCTCGCGCACAAGTGGTTAATTTCTGGATCGGCGGGTGCTAGTCACCGCGTGTGTCATATAGCACCTTCAATTGGTTAGATCGCACGCATAGCACGCATACAATGTACTCGGATGGAGAAGAATTCCACGGTCGGTCGGGTCGTCGTGGAGGGGGTCGGGCCGGCGCCGCCCCCGGCTCAGCCGTGGGGTCCGGTCAGTCGGGATCTCGCGCTGCGGGTCTGTCGGTCGGCCCGGGCTCTTCGGAGTTCTGGGGCGCGGCTGGCAGGTCGGACAGCCGGGATTGGCGCTCCCGTGAGAGGGGGAGGGGAGTGCGGCGTGCACTCGCACGCCAATACGGCGGTGAAGCCCTCGAGGTTACACCGGCGCGCACGCCCCTGAGGGCCCCTCCGGGGTTGTCTGGTGGGCCCCCCAGGGCCTCACCACCGGGAACCCCCTCACCAGCGAGAGTCAGTGGGGCTGAGCCAGTGTCCGAGCTCGCATTGAGCTCGGCGCTACGGCAGCCGGCGCGCCGGAAGCGTGCGTCGCCCGAAGTTCCGGCACCGGCGGCGAGCGCCAGCTCCGAGTCGGACTCGGACCGCTCTGCTAAGGGACTGAACCCCTCAGCGGCCCCCTTCTCCCCACTCCCTGCGTCCAGCAGGAGTGCGGGCAGTAATCGTCCGTCAGGAACCGGCGTCGGGACCGGCAGCATCCTCCCTCTCTCCCCTCGTGGAGTGCGAGCAAGGGAATCTCATCAGCGCCCCAGGGCGCTTTGAGATTTACCGAGCCAGTGACTGGAGCCCCCCTGCAGAAGGGGAGTTTGACGATGTCCGGCGCTCAGAGCGGCTGGACGTCGTCCAGTCACGGGAGCACGAGTCTCGCATCCGGCCCAATCCGGCTTGGCGAGGGGAGCGACGTCAATCCATGCTCGCATTGGCCCTCCGTCAATGGAGCACTTGGGCGCTGGACTCAGCGCAACGACGTGCAAGAGTCTCCCTGCCAGCTCGTCAGCGCGCAACCGCGCGGCTTGCGTGGGTCGCATGGAAGGCCAGAACGGACCGGTCAGCGCATCAGCGCGAGCTCCAGCGCCTGGCATTCCAAGCTTGGAATGACGTCACCCAGCAGGTCGCCCAACTTCAGGGCCTGTTTGTCAGAGGCAGTCGGCGTCGAGTCGAGTCCGCTTTCGCGGCATGGCGCCAGCGTGTCGTCCGGTCACAGGGTCTGTGGCGCAGGGGCAGTCGACGTCGAGCTGGGGCCGCCTTCATCATGGCATGGCACCAGCAAACGACGCTCGCCAAGGAGAGGAGCACCTGGTGGGTTGGAGCCCGGAGCCACCGGATGACTCAGATGGGCAGAAGGTGTCTCCGCGAGTGGCGCCGACTCCCCAGGACGACCCCAGTCAGCTCGGACTCGTCCCAGGGAACGAGTGCCCGCCGTCCAGTAAGGAAAGCGGGAACCTCATCCGGTGTCAGCTCTTGCTCGGATTCCGACCAGGAGTCTTGGTGGCAAGACATCCGTCGAGGCCTAAAGCGCCTGGGGAAAGACCACCCGCTGTCAGGGGTAATGTGGTTCCAGCTTAAGGACCATGGGCTCTCCGACGACGGCGCTTATCGCCTGGAGATCCACCAGCAGTCAGTCTCCGAGTCCAAGGGATTGATGCAGCAAAAGCGCGAGGACCCTCACAACTCCCTCGGGAGGTGTAGATTCTCTGCCTTTGCCATCAACGTCAGCAGACCAGGGGAGATAGTACGCCGAGGAGTGGACCTCCAGGAGGTAAGGAGAGCGGTCGTCGCGGCCGTCAGAATGAGCGGCCGCACCCGGAAGTCACACAGGGGTCTTAGGAAGTCAGGTACAGCACCTCCGAGTTCCGCAGCCCCCGGTGGGAACTGGTCGAACCGGTTTGCTCCCCTCTCGTCCTCATCGGAGGAAGAGCATCCCGCGGAACGTCCGAGGCCCAGGACTCAGGCGCCTAAGCCGAGCGGCCCCAGTCGCCCGGTGCCTCGCACCGGAAGCCCAGTCGAGCACCCTCGGCCCCGCACCCCGGTCCGACTTCCTCAGGGGACACGTCGTCGTCCCCGGAGTCCACCTGGAGCAGGAACAGTCAGGACCTGCAAGAGCTGAAGGAAGCCTGGCAGAAGGAGTCTCAAGCTCGGGAGGCAGCTGCCGAGGCTCGCCTGGAACAGCTGTATCGGCAACTCCAAGAGAGTCAAAGAGCTGCCGAGGAGCGCAGGATCTCCGATCAGCGCGCTGCCGAGGAACGCAGGGCCTCCAAGCAACGCGCTGTCGAAGAGCGCTGGGATGCAGACCGGTTGGCCGCAGAAGCCCGGGGGACTGCCAGACAGTTGGCTGTCGACGAGAGCGTCGCTCAGCAGGTAGCTGCTGATGAGTGGCGAGCAGCAGATCGGAGGTCGGCTGAGGCCCAGCTAGAGGAGAGGCTGCAGGCGGTCATAGAGTCACAAGTCCAAAGGCTCGCCCTGGTTCAGGCTTCGCCCTCGGGGCCCGTGGAGTCAGACGCTCGAGGGCCCTCAGCGGCAGCGTCGAGTCCGGTTCAGGAGACGCCCATCTCCCGAGAGGGACATGAGCTGGTAGAGCCGACTTCCGTCGTCACCTGTGACGTCGAGAACCGGGGCGTTCAAAGCCCTCCGGAGGAGTCACGCGCGGGCGTGGCATCGCTTCCGCCGCACTCATGGGACTTTGTTTCCCTCCCAGTGAGAGTCTGCGCCGCCCTCCGGAAACACGTGGTCGAGCATGGCAAACCGGGGTCGACGCCCAGCGCCTGTTTTACGACGCCGCCCGTAGGTATCGTTCCCTTGGTCAGGTCGCTGGGTGCGTGCACACTACCAGTCAGATCAGGCAATGCCTGAAGGCAAGGATCTCGGACGAGGACAGAGTCCTCGGGGCTCAGGTGATTTACAGCCTCACGGAGGCCGTGGCGTCCGTCGCAGAGAACTGCGCTCGCTGCGGGTGCGGGCACGAGGAGAGTCCGGTGCATATGTGGACATGTCATGTGGGCACTAGGAAAAGTGTAGTGGCACTCCTGAAGAAGGTGTACCTGCCGGTGTGTGGGTTTTGCGCCGCGGACGTGTGGCCCGGTGCTTTCGACGACTTCCCGGTTGTGTCACCGCCTCCGCTTGCTGCGGCGGCAGACACACCAGGAGACGGGGGGGGATGGTCCCTCAACCTGAGCACTCGGAGCCAAACGAGCTTCCGGAGGTGCCCGGTGTCAGCAGTCATGAAGGTCCCGGAGGCTCGGGGGCGGTGACCCTGGAGGGCCAGGAGATCCGGGGGGTCCGGGCGAGGATCCTGGCGGCGATGGGCCGGGTGAGGACGGGGATGGCGACAGCCAGTTCACCTTCTCGTCCTCTCGTTACAGGGAGTCCCGAAGCCATTACAGTCGTAAGGACGAGCAGCACGCCCTTAAGGAGGCCCTCAGAGCCATGGAGAAGGCGGTGGACAGATACCACACAGAGGTGGAGGGGTCGTCCCACGTCTTTGGTCGGCTCCTCCGATTTGTTCGGCAGGTCAGGGAGGTTCGGGAACTGGAGCCGGTGCGCTACGCCATGGAGATGGTGCGTCTGGGCACACTAGAGAGCGGGGGTGAGGAGACGGTGTTGTCAGACCACTCCCTGCTGTCGGAAGTGGCCAGACACTGCTTCGGCAAACTAAGCTCCGAGTACCGCGAGCTTTCTTCGGTGTTGAAGGAAGCTCGGGACGGTAAGAACCTCACCCTGGACGTCATAGTGGTCCCCTTGGCGCAGCTGGTGATGCCCGACAAGGGGAGATGGCGTCGATCGGTCCGTTCCTGCGTCGCGTGCGTCAAAGTCAGGACAGACAGACTCGCACGGTCCGCGAGTTCTGGGACGGGGTGCACCTTGCTCACGACATCGTGAGCATGCTGGCTGCCCACGAGCTCACCACTCCGGTGCCAGAAGAGGAGCTGCTGGAAATATTCCTTACTGGGTTGATACCGGAGGTAAGGAGGAGAGTCTTCCTTATAGCCGAGAGGCAAGGCTCTTCGGTCCTGACCCTGAGCCGGACGGCCAGTAAAGGCCGCCACAAACTCCTGACCTGGGCCATAGAGGCTGAGCGGGAGTTACGGCAGAGCCAGGATAAGACGAGCCGCTCGGTCCAGCTGCTGGCCCACGTAGATGTCACAGAGGAGCTGCTAGCCATGGCGACATCCGCTAGCACCCCGACACCCACAGGGCAACGACTCGGCTCCCCAGAGTACGAGGGCTGCCGTCTGTGCAAGAGCATGGACCATTACGCCCGCGACTGTCCGCAGGCGAAGCAGCGCCCGAAAGAGTGGGCCAAGTGCCTCCTGGAGGACACCCTGGCGTTAATAGGGGACGATTCGATGGAAGAAGCTTTGGCTGCCATCGGATTGGATTTTGTCCAGGAGGACGCTCCCCAGCCCGGGGCGTCCTCCCCGCAGTAAAGGGCGCGGGCCCCGTCACAGCGGGGTCGGGGGGACAAAAGGGCCCCGCGCCGGCGTCCACAGCGATGCAGGTGCTGCGTGATAGGTGGAGAAGGTGCGGGAGACACCTTAGTAGCAGCGCCAGGCGCCACCTCAGGAACCAGAGTCGGGTCGGGGAGTGTGAACAGGAAGATTTGGACATGCTAGCCGCCACCCGCACGGGAAGCCCAGAGCCTCCTGAGCGGGAACAGGTCGAGCAACGCATCCAGAGAGAGCAGGCGAACTTCTGGAAGTCCGCCAGAACCCCAGCAACCGCCTCGATCGGTTCCGCGTCCCGAGGAGCCGTGGGAGCTGCTCTGTTGGATCACCGGTGCGGACTCCCGGGATAAAAACCGGTCGAGCCACACAGTTGAGCCACGGGCAGTCTACCTACAGCACTTGGAGAACCAGGGGTCGGATGTTGCGAGAGTTCGCGGGCACTGGAAGTTCAGGGCTCAGCGTTTACCCCCCAGAGTTAGGAAAGCCTTTAAGGCCCAGCAGCCAGGTGCTCGCCTGCGTCCCGCCATTAGGGCGCTAGAAAGGTATCTGGAGCTGGAAGAGTCAGAGGTCCGACCGGTCAAGTCCCTTGCGCTTTGGAGAGCAGGGCAAAGGCGAGTGAGCAAGAAGCTTGGCCCCACAACTAGTAAGCCCCAGTTGAATCGAGAAGAGTTAGATAAGCGCCTGAAGCGGCTTGTCAGGGTACGTGAATTCAATCGCCGACGCCGAGCCATCTTGGATCAGGAGTTCGGACGGTTCGTTCGCGTAGCCAAGCCCAAGCCCGTCGAGGGAGAAGAGCTCTCACCACCAGAGAGACCTTCAAAGCCCAGTCGGCCGTGGTTGACCAGAAGCAGGGCTCGCCAGGCTTTGGGTCCGAAACGCAGACCATGGCTGACTCCTGAAGACAAGGCGCTTCGAGCCTCTCGATTGCGACGCAGATACGAGTTGGAGGATAGGGACCCGGCTTCTACCTCAACAGAACGCCATGCGGACTTCCACGCCTTCGTGCAGGAGGAGTTGGAGAGGGAAAATAGGGAACTTCAGCAGGACAATGAGCTGATGCACCGGGACGAGCAAGTCAGAAAGCACATAGCGGCTAAACTGGCTGCAGCATCAGTTCAAGTCGCGGTTCCCCCCCCAGACTTCCCGGAGCGCAGTGCAGTCCAGAAAGCAGTCGCCATCGGCCTGCTGGCTGATGCATGCACTTACTGCCTCCCGGACTGTGACTCCGACGCGGAAACGTCAGTCACCCGCCTGGACTGCATAATGCAGGACGGCGATATCAGTCCGAGCTGGTGTGAGTCCCTGGCAGCGGTGTCCTCGATGGGAGCGCTCCCGAGGAGTTTCGACAGGCACATGACATGACATCGATGCCCCGAAGACGCTCTCCAATTATTTTTGTGACCTCCGGTAAAGGCGTCTTGCGTCACTGCGTCACACGACATTCGGACGAACCCATCCCGTCACCAGCAGCCGTGTGCTGCAACCATTTGGAATAATAATGGAATCGATTCTGATCGGCGAGACGATCCACAGTTGCCAAGTGGCACCTGTTCAAACACGTTTACCTGGTTGTATGCATTTTCTCGAATTAATTGGGATATTAAATCTTTCCAAAATTAAAGATGATGACATATAGAGCCACTGTTTAGAGTTGAACTATAAGATTTATATTCGTAAGTGTGTCATCAATCATAGATATCTTTTACATCGTGACACTTTGTAGAGTGACTCTTTGTAGAGTGACTCTTTGTAGCCTAGCCTTCGACAATCCGGAGTGCCGGAGAGCAACGACTGACCAATGGTAATGTTTGGAGGTTGTCTTGTGACACCCTCCAAGATGCAGGATTGGTCGTGCAGTCGAAATGTCAAGTTTTGAAACGACAGATGACTGTAATTACCGTTCGATCGCGATTTAACCTGCTCCCGAAGGTCTCAGGCGCAGGCAAACGATAACGAAAGATTTCCAGAGTCTTTCCTCTAAGTCTTTGTAAGCGGTTTCCTTTCACGGTGCTACCAAACTGCGTAACTATGTAATAGGATATTCATTTCCGACAAAAGTGCTTCCATGAAAAATATGACGTTCAACAGAAGTATACACGTTTGCATCCCACAAGTTTCCCGAGGGTTTGTTGTTCTATGCAGGCAGCGCGCGAACATGTGCTTGAGGGATCTTGGGGCGCTTGCTCGACCTCTCAGACCTTTTATCTAATATGTTTTGAGTGTTCGTGCCGTCGCGGCGTTTACAGTGTACAATATGCGTGATTATTATCACGTCCAAATATTTGAAATACGTCAACGCGTCCTCCGTTGACTGTTTGAAAACTCCCAAGTGTGTCCCAGTCGAGTAGAGCACAGTAAAGGCAGCGTAGTTGCTGCTAGTCTCACTTTTCCCTGTCCGCCCAAGGCGAGAACAGCCTCTTTTTCACGCTTTCTTCGAACCTTGACTATGTATCCCAGAAGCAAAAGCGTGCTTGCGTTGTGCGCGCTTTTTATGTGTGGTCTGTCATGTTGTGATATGTGCTGCGCTTTTACGCCAGTCCCAGAAAGCACACCGCGTGCACTTCCAACTGCTATGGAACTGCACTGTGTATTTTCGGTCCCGCTCATAAGTAGCACAATGCACGAACGTTCCATCACCATGCGTATCGTGGACTCTTCTTCGACGACGAGCGGAATAGACGCAGCGTTTTACGACAGTGTTGTCCGTTCCTTTAGAGCTTGGGAATATCACGCTCGTTCATCTAAGGAGCAAATCTACTGGTGGGCTGAGGTTTCTTCTAGTGGCAATCACATTAGTCGCAACGAGCCAATGCTGCCTTTTGCATACTCACTGGCAACACGCTTCAAGCAACTTTCTGGTGAAAAGTTCACGTCTGCGGTGTGGCGTTCTACCAAAAGCTCGCTGGACTCCAGGATAACTGTTTTTCGGAATTCCAAATACTTTATTCGCACGCTGCTGTTTTACGCGATTCTTCAAACTCTCGTACAGCCCGCCGCGGCTAACGGGGGACCTCCTGCGGATGCCGTAACGGGGTTTGCGACGGCAGCGACTGCAGTTGCCGCCCAGTTGATTCCAGATACATCGGAACTCCTGACCGAGTTCAACGCCAAATATCCACGCACAATCCTACGTGGGTTTTCAACGCCTCGGGCACCTCCTCCCATAGTGCAACGGAATCGAACTGGCAAGACCGGACGCGCCTCGAATGCCGGTACGGATGCAGAAAAACATGAAAGCGATCAGATCAGAGTTAGAGTAACTCGAGCAGACCGAACTCGATGGAACATTCTATTAGAGAGATTGGGCGGCTTGTGGAACGCAACAGATTGCCCTGCTTGCCGCCAAGCACAATCCTCCCAGTGTAAGAGCCGAAAGTGCAAGAGCCCCAGCGTGCAGTTCATCGAGTGGGTTTGTAGCTGGGGACTGGTGGATGTCCTCGAAGCACAAGAGAGCCGGAATGTTCAGCTGTCTGAGGAATTAAGAGTGACTAAGGAGCAACTAGCTCAGGTGGAAACGTCTTTGGCAGGTGTGAAACAATCTATTACAGACATTCAACAACAGCTCACGGAATCAACCAGCAAAGCTCAAACAGAAATTGAGCAGCGTGACTCGCAGATTCGCGAACTACAAAACGAGCTGGGGACAACACAAACAGATCTTGCAACTGCCAATAGCCGTAATAAGCAACTAGGATGCCAATTGAACCACAAGGAACGTGAGTATGATTGTCCTAGATTGGGCATCAGCAAGGGACAACAACGCAAAGATCGCAACCTCTCAGTTTGTACTAGTCTGAAAAGCCGTTTATTGAATCTATTAGGCTGCAGAAGTAAAGTTTTAAGAATGCAAACAGATATTGAGACTTCAAACCGAAACCTTCGTGAACTCAGAGACGAGCGCTTAGACCTCGCTGAACAACGTGTCAGGTTCGTTATTTGCTTAATATTCATTGGCACCATGATGTATTATGGTATGCATTTACGTATCAAGCATGCAATGATTTTCATGGCTTCAATTTACAGAGAGCAGGCACAGCTCGGAGGACCCGACCCAGAGTGTTTGGAGGCCAATGAGGCAGCTACACAACGGTGAGTAACTATTCCCCATTGCTATAATCAATCACATACAATTAGTCTACCGAGCACACTGCCTGAGCAACGTCATTGGAGTGCGCAAGCCAGGCATCATTGAGTGCATGCACTGCCTGAGCATTGCTAACATGAGATTATCGCCCGAGCACCGTCATTTGAGTGCAGTGCCACCAATCGGATATGTGGTGGTGTTTCCAGGGTGCAACACTTGGCAGAGACCGAAGAAGATACCTTTCAAAAATTGCAAGCTGACATGGCTGATTTCAATGCTAAGATTGGAAGCAAATTGGGCGTCATTATTGACTCCGAGCAGATGGAATCTGCTCTAGTACACCACAAGTCACTTATCTCTAAGTTGATTGAGCATGGTATGTCTACTTTGTGTAACACTATATCTATTGGCGAGCTGGCAAAGTGTCTTGATAAAGAAATGGTGAGCACTCAGCAATATCGAGCTATCTATACAGTGGTAAAGACAGCGTTACGTAAGCTTCGGGGCTTGGTGCATCCTATGGTTCCCCCAGAAGATATGGAAGCATACATCAGTGACATGAAGTCCAATTTTACTTCTTTGGAGCCTGAAAAACACGTCTCCCCAGGCTGGCACTTGAGCACGACCCCAGTATTACAATTCATCACCAAGGTCATGCAACTTTATCAAAATACTCATGATACCCTGGTCATCTGCTTACACATTGATGGAACCCCCTTCCCTGGTAACAGAAATTGTATTTTTGCGCGGTTACGGTGCGTCACCAAAATGCTTGGTGCAGATAAATGCCTTGGGGGGAAGATGCAATCCAAGACGGATGTGTTTCCGCTCTCAGCATTCTTTGCCGCCAAGGAAGACACTCAGGTAATCCTATTAATGATCCGTCCCCTTATGCTGCATGCGATGATTTCCCATATTCCTAGATTGGTAAATCTAATATGCTTTTACATGCATCCTTTTGTGAAACAGACGTTTAAAGAAAACTATCAATGGCTTGCCGAGGATATCGCTAAGCATGATGCAGGTTCGCCAGCAATAGCTTCTGCCCTTTCTCCCTGTGGCTTGTGGAGCAGGCAACGCCGTGCGCACAGCCTGCCCGAGGCGACGCTGTGCGCACAGCCTGCCCGAGGCAACGCCCTGCTCGCAGCCTGCCTGCGGCAACGCCGTGCGCCAGCAATAGCTTCTGCCCTTTCTCCCTGTGACTTGTGGAGCAGGCAACGCCGTGCGCATAGCCTCCCCGAGGCGACGCTGTGCGCGCACCCGGTCCGACGCTGTGCGCGCACCCGGCCCGAGGCGACGCTGTGCGCGCACCCGGCCCGAGGCGACGCTGTGCGCGCACCCGGCCCGAGGCGACGCTGTGCGCGCACCCGGCCCGAGGCGACGCTGTGCGCGCACCCGGCCCGAGGCGACGCTGTGCGCGCACCCGGCCCGAGGCAACGCTGTGCGCATAGCCTGCCCGAGGCAACGCCAGGCTCGCAGCTAGTCCGAGGCGACGCCATGCGTACAGCTTGGCCGGGGTGATCCCGTGCGCACAGCACCTCCTGAGGCAACGCTGTGCTCGCCGCCTCTTCCGTGGCAGCGATGTGCAGCCAGCAATGATGTACAGCCTGCAAGGCCTCCGCTCACACTCGCCCGGTTCTCCCGGCGTGTGTAAGCCGTGGCTCACCTGAACTTGATGCCGGTGTGGCTCATATGCTTTGGTATTTTGCTCGTGCAGGTCTTAAAAAACGAGATGAGGCAAGACAACTCAAAAAGTTCATTGAAGCCAAACAAAAGGAATGCCTACTGAATGCGTGTGCTGAAACGGAGGTACATCCCAACACTGCGAATGTGAAGCATGTCACCAACATTACAAGCTGTGAGAACTATACTAAGATTTAAGCATCTGATGCAGGCTGCTATCCAGGATGCACAATGCAAACTTGAGGACCTTTACCAACAGCTGGTTGCTGCAAAAATGTGCATCTATGTGCATGAACATGGATATTTTTTTGTGGAATGGATGCTTTGCCCAGATCTCAAAGCTATGAAGGGACTGCTCGCTATTAAACAAGGTCCTGCAGCAGAGCACATTTGCCCATGCTGCGATTGTTCACCAAAACATATCGGAGATTTGACCAAGACCTGGACGAATCGAGACACCCAGCCCGGAGCAGTCTTTCCAACCATACCTATGGACCGTGTCAAGCCTTGCGGAATGCATTGTGTTCACAGAGTTAGTGAAAAACTTCTTCATCAATTATGCCAACTCGTCTGGCCAAGTGACGAGGAATCAGAAGGTGAGCTGAAAGAGTGCGGCAATTTACAATGATGTTTTTGCAGGTGTGAAAGAGAAAATGATCTGTCTGAGTACCAATTGTGAATGTGTGTATGCTACTCAAACTAATGAGATGTGGTTATGTTCAGATGAACAACACGTATTGAGCACTGCAAAAGAACAGCTGGTGACTTTCTTGAACGATGAGTTGAATTTCAATGGAGGTAATTGCAAAATCGATTTGAGCGAGAAGGAGGGGGATAAAAGACCTGCAAAGATACCTTTGAATGGAAGGGAGTCAGCCGTCCTTGAAAAACGTTGGGGTGAATTGGTGAACATCTTGAACAACAATGGCGTTCCTATAACTAATATGACTGCACTTTTAGATGTTGGATTGGTACCTGCCCATACCACAAAGCTTCCACCCCCTCTTTCAAAGCATTGCACATACCGGCAGTACCGGGCGTGTGTCACCCGAGGCGTGCGCAGGCCGGCAGCACCGGGCGTGTGTCACCCGAGGCGTGCGCAGGCCGACAGCACCGGGCGTGTGTCAACCAAGGCGTGCGCAGGCCGGCAGCACTGGGCGTGTGTCACCCGAGGCGTGCGCAGGCCGGCAACACCGGGCGTGTGTCACCCGAGGCGTGCGCAGGCCGGCAGCACCGGGCGTGTGTCAACCAAGGCGTGCGCAGGCCGGCAGCACCGGGCGTGTGTCAGCCGAGGCGTGCGCAGGCCGGCAGCACCGGGCGTGTGTCAGCCGAAGCCTTCACATACCGGCCCCTCTCTCATAGCAATCAGGGACAACCACAAGTGGTTGGGTCCAACCCTTAGGGCACAACTGCCTCACCACAAATGTGCTATATGTTGTATCCTGACTGCATGCAATGATTGAACCGACTCTCAAGAGCTGAACTTTTTCACAGGCGTGGCTGAAGGCGGCACAATATATCAAGAAGATGCATTACGAGCCTGGGGATCATGAGTTAGCAGGAGAAGCATTTAAGGATTTCGTGGATACCTATGCAGAAGCCTTCGGCGGTGCTCAAGTGACTCACTACATGCATATCATGTACTACCACCCGGAATGGTTTACTGGTGGGAGCACAATGAATCCGGCTATCACTAACAATCAAGCTATGGAGGCAATGAACTCTGAGGACAAGAGGGCGTGGAGGAGAAAGACTATGCATGGCAAGCCTGTGGATGGACGGCACATCGAGTCATCATTCGGGCCCGAGAAGCAAGAGAGAGCTGCCCGTTTATCTGAGCTAATAGCTGAAGCCAAGGCCTCTTTGATTGCTACCACCGAACCAGAAGAGAGGAGCCGCTTAAAGGTGATTATACACACCTTGGTTGCCAACCCAACTTGCGCCACTACAACGCCTGCATAATTGCAAACTATAAAATACTCACGTGTGGATCATGATGATCAATTTCACAGGTGTGCATCGACTCAGATCAACGCAAATTGAACGAGTTGTACAAGGAAAAGTGGGCTCCAGGGCTCTTGGAACTTATGCAATGGAGTGTGCGCATGATGCAATATCGAATGCATGATCTCGAGCGGGATGCCCGGAAGCCCTATTGGACAATTAAAACTGGCGAGCTTGAGGTATTGCAATATGCTTTTGATATGCCCGAGGATACTCTCTGGGATCCCGAGATGCTCTCATGGAAACTTGGGATCCCAAAAGACAAGAAAATCTATCTAGTGGCGGGGGGACGTGTGACCACTCCATTAAAAATTTCGGTCTGGAAGTGTACCATTGCCGCCAAGTTCTATATCGAGCGAGCTAAGGGCTCAGTGATTAGTGAATACGCGCCCCACGGCACAAAACCCGTATGCTTACAAGACACAGCAAAGGTTGAGAGCAAGAAACGGCAACGGGAAGAGCGAAAGCAAGAAAAATTAGCACGGCGCAAGGGGGCAGATTGCCTTGGCACCATTCGGTAAGCATGCATTGCCCCTATGAAAAGAGTTCTTATCTTCATGGGAGATGGGGGATGTCTGATAAAAAAAGGTGAGACGAAGTGGTACTGAAGGGCGATGGGTGCACCTGCAGGAAAGTCATCGAATCCAGTGTTCGACCAGCAGGAAGAACGTTATCGCGGACAAATGCCAGTTTAGAGACAAGCTCACCAATCACACCGATGGTTCTGGAGCAAGGCTTTGCAAGTTTTACATAACATGCATAGTACTCGTAGGTATAATGACAATATATTACAAAGGTAACAACAAGTGCAAACAGATTATTACAATAAGAATTAATACATCTTAGACTTGTCAACATTCAAATCACATGAAACGTGCATGCAAGGTATTTCATATCATCAACATCTTGTGTAAGTATGACCTAGTACAGTAAACACAGTAACCCTTAATCCTGTGACACTGGTAGTGATGGTTGAAGAACCAATGAAAGACGATCCTCATGTCTCTAGCGGCGCAACCACCTCCAAGATCATGGCCTCTCCTCCGCGATCCATCACTTCTAACGCTGCAAACAGAATATCACGTTTAGAGTGTATGGGTGGAGGGTAGAAATGCACTTCACCTCGGGAAGCAAGCACTTGTCATCGAGCGTTGGCATACCATTCATGTTGTCTTCGTCATCAATATCAATAAGTTGAGATCCAATGGTGAACCGACACACTGCATACCATAGCTGACCAAGTTGGCGCAACCCTGGGGGACAACCACCCGGCCTGCGGAAATACACCTTCTGTATATGGTGAGCAAATGTCCCAGGTATTATTGAGGAGAGGCTGCGCGCACGGCGTTGTTTCATGCAGGCTGCGCGCACATCGCTACCTCAGGAGAGGCTGTAAGCACGGTGTTGTTTCATGCAAGATGTGAGCACATCACCAAGCGGGTGTCCGCTAGGGCCTGCGCACACCGGCAGTACTGCCGGGTGCGAGGTGCCGTGGGCAGTGTGTGTGTGTGTGCGGTGTGTTTGCTGCCGTTAGCAACGTGTGAGCGTGACGAGATGTGAGGTGCCGTGGGCAGCGTGTGTGTGCGTGCCGTGATGCGTGGTGCCATAAGTAGCGTGTGAGCGTGCCAGGATGTGAGGTGCCAAGGGCAGCGTGTGAGCGTGCCGGGATAAGTGACCTCGGGCAGGTTGCGCGCACGGCGTTGCTCCGGGAGAGGCTGCAGCAAGCGGTGGGCCCGCGTCGCAGTATGATACCTGGTCCGTAGAACACTGGTTCTTAAATCCTTGAGGGTGTCCAACGACCAGACCGCACATTGTTCATATCGCTCATCATTTGGTGTCACCAGAGTGAAAAAATGCCTTTCACCACGTGCTGCAAAAACAAAAGAGGGGCGATTAGTAGGGGGCACTCATCCATCAAGAGGGAAATTTGTGAAGAGATTTGTGAATTCACTGAGGGTGAGCATTCATTGATTTCACCAGACAAGGGTAGGCAAGGGCTACTACGAGAGATGAAGATTACAGTAGACGAGGGGCTACACCTTGCCTACCAATCCGAGGGTGTAGACACCTGCCGTTGGCGGTGGTCACACGAGTGACATATCGCCACTTCAAGACCTGTAAAAATCAGATGGCAATGGACGGGCCGTTAGGCGAAGTCGCTTTAACACATGCATAGACGTCTACGGTGGAGAAGGGACCCGCCTCTAGGGTAAGGACAACGTGGAATGGTAGGCGCATTTCAATACAAGTGCACAGGAACAAATTATTTTGTCGTTCTAAGCGCTCTGGGCTAGGTATGCTTATGAATACAATACCTCCGTTGTGATGTTGTAGATCATGAGAAAACTTTTTTCAAAATCGGTCTTATCCATCTCACTGACCCTGCCGAGGTTGTTACTGTGGACCACTTTGTACCATGGATTTGGTTCATCCCCCAAAAGTTGATTTAAATCGTCTCGTTGCTTGAAAGATCCGTCACCATTGGGAAGGAAGCAGTAAGAGAGAGTCTTCGGTGTCCGAGACACGGGCTCGAAGTCACTGAAAAGCTCTCGTTGGTATTCTTCTGCAACACAAGCGACCGACAAGCATAATAAATCAGCATGCTGCTGCCATTAACCCCAAGATGCCCGGGGAAACGCCGTGCTTACAGCCTCTCCAAAGGCAGCGATGTGCTCACAACCTGCCCGAGGCAACAACGTGCACGCAGCCGGCCCGAGGCTACACCGTACACGCAGCCGGCCCGAGACAATGCCGTGCTCGCAGCCGGCTCGAGGCAACGCCGTGCTCTCACCCGGCCAAAGGCAGCGATGTGCTCGCAGCCGGCTCGAGGCAACGCCGTGCGCTCACCCGGCCAGAGGCAACGCTGTGCGCGCACCCGGCTCGAGACAACGCCGTGCGCACTGCCGGTCACTGGCAACGCCGTGCGCGCAGCCGGTTAGAGACAATGCCGGGCTCGCAGCCGGCTCGAGGCAACGCCGTGCGCGCTGCGGGTTAGAGACAACGCCGGGCTCGCAGCCGGCCCGAGGCAACGCCATGCGCGCAGCCGGCTCGAGGCAATGCCGTGCTCGCAGCCGGCCAAACGCCGTGCACGCAGCCGGCTCGAGGCAACGCCGTGCTCGCAGCCACGTCGATGCAATGCCGTGCTCGCAGCCGGCCAAAGGTAACACCGTGCTCGCAGCCGGCTCGGGGCAACGCCGTGCGCACACCCGGCTTGAGGCAACGTCGTGCTCGCAGCCGGCTCTAGGCAACGCCGTGCGCTCACCCGGCCACAGGCAACGCTGTGCGCGCACCCGGCTCGAGGCAATGCCGTGCGCGTTGCCGGTCACTGGCTACGCCGTGCGCGCAGCCGGTTAGAGACAATGCCGGGCTCGCAGCCGGCCCGAGGCAACGCCGTGCGCGCACCCGGCTCGAGGCAATGCCGTGCTCGCACCCGGCCAAACGCCGTGCACGCATTCGGCTGGAGGTAACGCCGTGCGCGCAACCGGCTTGAGGCAACACCGTGCTCGCAGCCGGCCATAGACAACGCCGTGCTCGCAGCCGGCTCGATGCAACGCCGTGCTCGCAGCCTGCCAGAGGCGACGCCGTACACGCAGCCGGCCCGAGACAACGCCGTGCTCGCTGCCTGCTCTAGGCAACGCCGTGCGCTCACCCGGCTCGAGGCAACGCTGTGCGCGCACCCGGCTCGAGGCATCGTGGTGCGCGCTGCCGGTCACTGGCAATGCGGTACGCGCAGCCGGTTAGAGACAACGCTGGGCGCGCACCCGGCTCAAGGCAATGCCGTGCGCGCACCCGGCTCAAGGCAACGCCGTGCACGCAGCCGGCTCGAGGCAACGCCGTGCGCACAGCTGGTTAGAGACATTGCCGGGCTCGCAGCCGGCTCGAGGCAATGCCGTGCGCTCACCCGGCCAGAGACAACGCTGTGCGCGCACCCGGCTCGAGGCAACGCCGTGCGCGCAGCCGGCCAGAGGCGACGCCGTACACGCAGCCTGCCCGAGACAACGCCGTGCGCTCACCCGGCTCGAGGCAACGCTGTGCGCGCACCCGGCTTGAGGCAACGCCGTGCGCGCTGCCGGTCACTGGCAACGCCGTGCGCGCAGCCGGTTAGAGACAACGCCGGGCTGGCAAGCCGGCCCGAGGCAACGCCGTGCGCACACCCGGCTTGAGGCAATGCCGTGCTCGCAGCCGGCTCGAGGCAACGCCGTGCACGCAGCCGGTTCGAGGCAACGCCGTACACGCAGCCTGCCCGAGACAACGCCGTGCTCGCAGCCGGCTCTAGGCAATGCCGTGCGATCACCCGGCCAGAGACAACGCCGTGCGCGCACCCGGCTCGAGGCAACGCCGTGCACGCAGCCGGCCCGAGGCTACACCGTACACGCAGCCGGCCCGAGACAATGCCGTGCTCGCAGCCGGCTGCCGTGCTCACCCGGCCAAAGGCAGCGATGTGCTCGCAGCCGGCTCGAGGCAACGCCGTGCTCTCACCCGGCCAAAGGCAGCGATGTGCTCGCAGCCGGCTCGAGGCAACGCCGTGCGCTCACCCGGCCAGAGGCAACGCTGTGCACGCACCCGGCTCGAGACAACGCCGTGCGCACTGCCGGTCACTGGCAACGCCGTGCGCGCAGCCGGTTAGAGACGATGCCGGGCTCGCAGCCGGCTCGAGGCAATGCCGTGCGCGCTGCGGGTTAGAGACAACGCCGGGCTCGCAGCCGGCCCGTGGCAACGCCATGCGCGCAGCCGACTCGAGGCAATGCCGTGCTCGCAGCCGGCCAAACGACGTGCACGCAGCCGGCTCGAGGCAACGCCGTGCTCGCAGCCACGTCGATGCAATGCCGTGCTCGCAGCCGGCCAAAGGTAACACCGTGCTCGCAGCCGGCTCTAGGCAACGCCGTGCGCGCACCCGGCTTGAGGCAACGCCGTGCGCGCACCCGGCTCGAGGCAATGCCGTGCGCGCTGCCGGTCACTGGCTACGCCGTGCGCGCAGCCGGTTAGAGACAATGCCGGGCTCGCAGCCGGCCCGAGGCAACGCCGTGCGCGCACCCGGCTCGAGGCAGTGCCGTGCTCGCACCCGGCCAAACGCCGTGCACGCATCCGGCTGGAGGTAACGCCGTGCGCGCAACCGGCTTGAGGCAACACCGTGCTCGCAGCCGGCCATAGACAACGCCGTGCTCGCAGCCGGCTCGATGCAACGCCGTGCTCGCAGCCTGCCAGAGGCGACGCCGTACACGCAGCCGGCCCGAGACAACGCCGTGCTCGCTGCCTGCTCTAGGCAACGCCGTGCGCTCACCCGGCTCGAGGCAACGCTGTGCGCGCACCCGGCTCGAGGCGACGCTATGCGCGCTGCCGGTCACTGGCAATGCGGTACGCGCAGCCGGTTAGAGACAACGCTGGGCGCGCACCCGGCTTGAGGCAATGCCGTGCTCGCAGCCGGCCAAAGGCAACGCCGTGCACGCAGCCGGCTCGAGGCAACGCCGTACACGCAGCCTGCCCGAGACAACGCCGTGCAAGCAGCCGGCTCTAGGCAATGCCGTGCGCTCACCCGGCCAGAGACAACGCCGTGCGCGCAGCCGGCTCGAGGCAACGCCGTGCTCGCAGCCGGCTCGATGCAACGCCGTGCTCGCAGCCGGCCAGAGGCAACACCGTACACGCAGCCTGCCCGAGACAACGCCGTGCTCGCAGCCGGCTCTAGGCAACGCTGTGCGCGCACCCGGCTCGAGGCAGCGCCGTGCGCACTGCCGGTCACTGGCAACGCCGTGCGCGCAGCCGGTTAGAGACAACCCCGGGCTCGCAGCCGGCCCGAGGAAACGCCGTGCGCACACCCGGCTCGAGGCAATGCCGTGCTCGCAGCCGGCTCGAGGCAATTCCGTACGCGCAGCCTGCCCGAGACAACGCCGTGCTCGCAGCCGGCTCTAGGCAACGCCGTGCTCGCAGCCGGCTCGAGGCAATGCCGTGCGCTCACCCGGCCAGAGACAACGCTGTGCGCGCACCCGGCTTGAGGCAACGCCGTGCGCACTGCCGGTCACTGGCAACGCCGTGCGCGCAGCCGGTTAGAGACAACGCCGGGCTGGCAAGCCGGCCCGAGGGAACGCCGTGCGCACACCCGGCTTGAGGCAATGCCGTGCTCGCAGCCGGCCAAAGGCAACGCCGTGCACGCAGCCGGCTCGAGGCAACGCCGTGCTCGCAGCCTGCCCGAGACAACGCCGTGCTCGCAGCCGGCTCTAGGCAATGCCGTGCGCTCACCCGGCCAGAGACAACGCCGTGCGCACACCCGGCGCGAGGCAATGCCGTGCTCGCAGCCGGCCAGAGGCGACGCCGTACAAGCAGCCTGCCCGAGACAACGCCGTGCCGCAGCCGGCTCTAGGCAACGCCGTGCGCTCACCCGGCCAGAGGCAACGCTGTGCGCGCACCCGGCTCGAGGCAACGCCGTGCTCGCAGCCGGTCACTGGCAACGCCGTGCGCGCAGCCGGTTAGAGACAACGCCGGGCTCGCAGCCGGCCCGAGACAACGCCGTGCTCGCAGCCGGCCGAGGCAATGCCGTGCGCGCAGCCGGCATGAGGCAACACCGTGCTCGCAACCGGCCAGAGGCAACGCCGTGCTCGCACCCGGCTCGAGGCAACGCGGTGCGCTGCCGGTCACCGGCAACGCCGTGCGCGCAGCCGGTTATAGACAATGCCGGGCTCGCAGCCTGCCCGAAGCAACGCCGTCTCACCCGGCCAAAGGCAATGCCGTGCTCGCAGCCGGCTAAAGGCAACACCGTGCACGCAGCCGGCTCGAGGCAATGCCGTGCGCGCACCCGGCTCGAGGCAACGCCGTGCTCGCAGCCGGCCAGAGGCAACACCGTACACGCAGCCTGCCCGAGACAACGCCGTGCGCTCACCCGGCCAGAGGCAACGCTGTGCGCGCACCCGGCTCGAGGCAACGCCGTGCGCACTGCCGGTCACTGGCAACGCCGTGCGCGTAGCCGGTTAGAGACAACGCCGGACTCGCAGCCGGCCCGAGACAACGCCGTGCGCGCACCCGGCTCAAGGCAACGCCGTGCTCGCACCCGGCCAAACGCCATGCACGCACCCGGCTCGAGGCAACGCCGTGCTTGCAGCCGGCCAGAGGCGACGCCGTACAAGCAGCCTGCCCGAGACAACGCCGTGCTCGCAGCCGGCCCGAGGAAACGCCGTGCGCACACCCGGCTCGAGGCAATGCCGTGCTCGCAGCCGGCTAAAGGCAACACCGTGCACGCAGCCGGCTCGAGGCAATGCCGTGCGCGCACCCGGCTCGAGGCAACGCCGTGCTCGCAGCCGGCCAGAGGCAACACCGTACACGCAGCCTGCCCGAGACAACGCCGTGCGCTCACCCGGCCAGAGGCAACGCTGTGCGCGCACCCGGCTCGAGGCAACGCCGTGCGCACTGCCGGTCACTGGCAACGCCGTGCGCGCAGCCGGTTAGAGACAACGCCGGACTCGCAGCCGGCCCGAGACAACGCCGTGCGCGCACCCGGCTCAAGGCAACGCCGTGCTCGCAGCCGGCCAAACGCCATGCACGCATCCGGCTCGAGGCAATGCCGTGCTCGCAGCCGGCTCGAGGCAACGCCGTACACGCAGCCTGCCCGAGACAACGCCGTGCTCGCAGCCGTCTCTAGGCAACGCCCTGCGCTCACCCGGCCAGAGGCAACGCTGTGCGCGCACCCGGCTCGAGGCAACGCGGTGCGCGCTGCCGGTCAGTGGCAACGCGGTGCGCGCAGCCGGTTAGAAACAACGCTGGGCTCGCAGCCGGCCCGAGGCAACGCCGTGCGCGCACCCGGCTTGAGGCAACACCGTGGTCGCAACCGGCCAGAGGCAATGCCGTGCTCGCAGCCGGCCAGAGGCAACGCTGTGCGCGCAGCCGGTTAGAGACAACGCCGTGCTCGCAGCCGGCTCGAGGCAACGCCGTGCGCGCAGCCGGCATGAGGCAACACTGTGCTCGCAACCGGACAGAGGCAACGCCGTGCTCGCAGCCAGCCAGAGGCAACACCGTGCACACAGTTACGCGGTAATCACACGTGCTTATAACAGGGATGCTAGATGCTTGGGTTGCGAGGAAATGGGATGTCTCCGATCTGAACCGTAGAGTGGGGGATGCGGTCGTCCCAGTGGAAATTTCGCGAGGTGGAGCGGACTATCGTGACTTTGGCAACACTGATGGTGAAAGTACCCACCACGTCAGGGCTTGCTGCGCAGATTACAACAACTGCAGGGCTCTTGGCAGCCGTCAGACGCCGTAGGCATTATTTACAAAAGGACAAGATTTTCAAAGATATCTGGGGTTATGCCACGGGAGATTGGACTTAGGTAAGCCATCAGGCGCTTTGAACTTCCAAATTCTGAGGACACATGCGCCGAGTAGGCAAATTCATCGGTATTCCAGTCTTAGTGACAGCGTGTGCGGCAAGTTCGGAAAAGATTATGACTTGATTGGCGTCGCTTGAAAGGATAATCGGTGCAGCAAATAGTAAACAGCCACGCCAGCAAGAACAAATATTTTGAGAGTGGCTTTGAAATGCCGTTTCATGCCTTTGCGAGCTAATTCCTAGGATCTCGCACGAATGCCGCTGGCGTTTCCGAGAAATTCGAACCTTCACAAAAAGAGTTTCAAGGCTACCTCGCACAGCAATCGACACACGATAAAGTGTAAAGAAACAATTACGGCCGCAGGCTCATACCCGGAATCCATAGTGTCTTGAACTTCACGTTCCCAGATACAGCTCGTGGTTCCTGTCCTGGACGTTTCACAAGATATCGACGACGTGGGGCAGAGTGGTTATGATGGTGGAAGTGCATCAGGTTCGCTTTCACCAACTGCACGCGAAACTTTTCACTCATCTGCACAGCACTCGACACATGTATTATAAGTGTACATTTCGAGGTAAAAACCAAATTGTGAACAAACTTAGTGAACAGTAAATAAAGTCAGGTTTCGTAGGGGTAGCCGTCTTACCCGAGAATCAGTCGGCGCCCGGACCAAGGCAGACTTCTGCAGAGTCCGACTGAACATGGTTACCATCTTCGCCTCTTTCCACGGCGTCCTACCTCGCCGAGGCTCGTCGAGGTCCACCCTCCGATTGCAAAAGTAGGTGTCACTCTCCGGCGTCCGAACATCTCGGGGATTAGCACTCCTCGTTTTGTACAACGCCTCGAAGCGGTATTTGGGGAAAACCAACACCTTCGCTTTGATCACCTCGTCAGACACGTTGTTCTGCACGGTGTTCGAAAGGAAGAGCTCGTATTTGGCGTCGAAATCTGTGCTCCTATTTCTGTTCGACCTTTGCAAAACTTGCGCGAACCTAACCAAACCGAGGCGTTCCCGAAGAGATGTGGGGGTCTCATAAAGCTGAAGCTGAAAGTGCTTTCCTATAATAACACCCGCCTGGGACCCGATATTGTGCTTAATGCCTGTTATAAGTGCTAGCCACTCTACGTCCCGCCCTCGCTCATTTCCCTGAATAATGACACTTTCGCCCACGTGCGTCTCGAGGAGGGCGAAGCTAGTGACTTCGCCCGTTTCTCGGTGGAACACAGGAAAGTTGACGTCTGTGGACAGAACGTCATATTCCGCACGGGGTATCCTTCTAGGGGTCTTCTTGAGGGGTATCTCGCCATCTTCCTCCATTCTTTCTCTTTTCTTGCGACTCCTTTGCCTCTTCGCCTAAGTTATTATATTGCTGTTTCCAAGAGAAGCATCTTGAAGAGCTATGCCATGAAAAGAAAGCCGTTCGGTTCTAAGCTGTAACAGAGCGAGAGGTGCGTATCGCAGCTTCCAGCTTGGCTGATGCATCAGCCATCGGAAGCCAAAATGGAATCTCGGATTTAAAAAAGGTTTAATAATGAAGTAAAAACTCCGATCTGTGACCGCTGGATAAAGAGAGAAGTAATCGAACGAGATGGACACATGCTGACTGTAGTCCAAGATTTGATTCTGGTGTCTTATCATGCAACGCTTTCCACGACCTGAAAACCGCTGTTGTCGAACCTGGATGGAGGATGTCATCGGCTGTGACACGGCGCGCTTCGGGTGAGGAGGGGGGCGATATTTTGAAGACCCCCAGATTATGTCATGAGTCGCACACCGACGTTGCTGCTGTTTTGGGCCTGGATTGCGGGCGTCAGAGTCAAGGTGTTGGTGGACTCGGGAGCGTCCACCAATATTATCGCAAAGAGTACACTGCAGAAGCTCACCGGCATCAAGCCGGTGCGCCACGAGCAAGCCATGCGGGTTCGAGTGGCTGACGGCACCACGTATGATGCTAATTCCTGCATCAGGCCCAAGCTCCTTGCTGAGACGTCAAAGGGGGCATACGGCCAGCAGGTTGAGCTTCGGGTAATGCCCCTCGACCTCAAGGTGGATGTCATCCTAGGAGGTCCTTGGCTGGCAAACCTTTCCCCGGTTACACTGGATTATAAGAATTGGGGTTCGGTCCGGTTCACCAAGGGCAGGGAAGAGGTCGTCATCACCGGCTGTTCGCCGGGGTCCCCGGACCCCAGTCGCTCCAAGGACACGGCAATGGCACTGGTGCAGGGAGTCATTTTGAGCCAACGTCGAGCTCGTCGGGACCTGCGGGCCCTCCGAAACAGAGAGGAGCAAGCTTTCGTTTTCTACCTCGGCCCCGATGGGTCTTTTGGCGCATTAGCTTGCAACAAGGGGGGGAGATTCCGACGAGGATTCCCCCAACGATGTTGTAGCAGGCCTAGCGTCAGAACCCTCCTCCGGGTCCGAGGATAGTGAAGTCAGCGTGCGCCCCAGCGCAACGGTGCCGGACGGAGCAGAGAAGTCTGAGGGGCCGGGAGGGTTGATTTCGGACAGCTCCGAGTCCGGCTACAGTGACGTGGAAGGGGCGTGTCATTTGCGGAGAGTAGGGGCGGTGGTCGAGGATATTAGGCCAAAGGGATTTGCGAGTACGGTTGACGAGGCCGGGGATCATCCTGACCCTCTCAGCGTTTTCGCTAGCAAGCAGGAAGCGAACGGAGCATTTGCGTTGCTTCCGCCAGCCGTGCGTAGACAGGCGATAGAGGATCACGCAGCCGGGAAGCCACCCACCTGGCACGCTCAGGCAGCCGCGGCGCTCCAGCAGGGCCGGGGTCTGGTCGCGGAGCGACGACCCCGAGCACGGCGTAAGCGAGTGCGTTGGCGTGACCAGGTCGCAGCAGTCGGTCAGCCTGGTGCTGAAGGTGGCCCCTCCGCTGGGCAGCCGCCGGGACCAAAAGTCCCCACCGTTCCGAGTCCTCAGAGGCAGAGGTCGAGAGCCCCGGCACCAGTCGTGCCGCCAGACACTACCCCGCCGCCAGCTCCGCGGACCACAGACCAGCCGGTACCGGTCGTCCCGCCAGTCACTACCCCGCCGCCAGCTCCACAGACCGCTCAGGTCTCCCCGGAACCGCCGGAGGACGAGATAGACGAGACGGTGTCGCGCTGTCGCCGGAAATCTGGCAGCAGCTTAGGGACCTGGAAAAGGAGTTCGCAGATGTCATTTGCACAGAGCTGCCAGAATCGGTCCAGTCAAGGGAATACAAGTCCGGCATCCGGCTCATGGTAAAGAGACAGTCGCCGCGCCTCGTACCCCCGCTGACTGATGTACCCACAGTGATCCGCCGTCGTGGGTGATGAAGAGGGCCCGGACCTCTGGATAATGGGGGTAAGAGGGACCGGGTCCCCGATCGGGATCACCAGGAGGGTCTGGGGGTGGATCATCAGGGGGACTTGGGGGCGAGTTCCTGGGGCTGGGGACTCTGCGCTCTGAGTCAGGGTCACCACCGCCATGCACCACCGACTCCATCGATTGTCGTCGGCGAGCCACCATCATGTTAAGGGGGGCCTGAGTGGGAGGCTCAATAGGGACCGCTCCAGTGACAGTCAGAGACTCTGGAGGGGTCTCGCTGTCTGCAGCGTCCGCCTCGAGGGGCCGATCCGCCGTCAGGGCTCCCTGTGCACTGCTCTGGGGGTCGTCTGATGGGGGGGTTTCTGCAGATACCGCTGCGCCTGGCGGGGCGAGCTCTCTTGAGAGCACCGCGGAGAGGTTCAGGGCTTGTACTGCCGCAAGGACCTCCCTGCGGATATGCTCACTTCGGTTGCTCGCGTCCGAATCAGACCCGGATCTGCGAGCGGCTCTCCGCCTGCGCTCTGCCCGCGCAAGTGTGCCCCGGCTCCCCCTGGACCCCGTACTGGTGCGGCTGGCGTCCGTTCCGGACTCGGGGTCGGAGTGCTCTGGCGAGCGGCTCAGGCTCGGGATGTGCCTGCCATGCGTTGCCGGGCCCGAGGACTCTCTTCGGGAGCGTCGGCGCCTGCGGGCCTCTGGGTCAGCTGTCACCGCTGGAAGGTGGCGCACCAAAAGTGAGGCCCCGCTCGGAGCGCCCTGTCGGAATCCGCCATCAGGGGGTGCCTGCAGGGGGGCTGGGAGAATCGCGGCGCCAATGCTAATGAAGGGCGGCTGCAGTGAGGGGTCCGCCGTAGGGTCATACAGCATTGAAGTGGTAGGTACCAGCTGTTGCGGCTGTGGCTGCTGCTGCTGCTGCTGCTGCTGCTGTTGTTGCTGCCGCTGCTGCTGTTGCTGCTGCTGTAACTGCTGCTGCTGGAACTGCTGCTGCTGTAGCTGCTGCTGCATTGGTTCCAGCGGCTGTTGCTGCTGTGGCCACTGTTGCTGGTACGCAAGCCATTGCTGCTGTTGTTGCAGATGCTGTTGATACGGCGTGGGGTACGAGCCCATGGGGTGATGAGTCCCCAATGTAAATGGTACTGGGGACACTCCCCCAGCAATGGGCGCTGATTGGGGGAGTACCCAGCTGGAGCCATTCCATACAGCTTGTGCAGGGGTGCCATCGGGCAGAGTGTATGGGCGTGGTACTGCGGTATAGGGCATGGTGGTGCCCGGGAGTGGGAAGGGGAAAGTGGAAGCGTATGCGGTGGGGGACGGAAAGGTGAGGGGTGAAAATAATGGGGGGCGTAGCGGCTCTGCACTGACTCCCATGTTGGAAAGCGACTCTGAAGTGTGCTGCGACATGCTAACTGTAGAGCTGATCAAATCGAGAGCTGGGTGTGGCAAAAGCCACAGGTGAGCAGAGGGTGGAGTCTGCTCGCCTTTTATTTACTCTTCGATGTCGCTTTCTGGGGGCGAAGGAGGAGGAGAAGGAGGGGGGCTAATATCTGGCGATGGAGGAACGCCGTCGATCACAGCTATTGGAAATGCACCAGGAAGCGCGGGATAGATTGCTAGATCTTGGTCAGCCGGGTAATTGAAGAAGTAGTTCCCCTGCTGATGCCACTCGCGGTCGTAGTGTGCTGGTGGAATAGCCAGGGTGACGCTATCCAGGCGCTCAGCTGCTGTCCTCCACTTCGTCGTCAGAGGAAGAGGGGGAAGGAGGGCCGCTCTGGTCGAAAGCGCCTGCTGGTGGGTAGGTAGGATCTGGAGGAAATACCCACTTCAGAGGCCCTTGCTTCCACCACGCTCTCCTGTATTCTTGTGGAGGAACTGACATGCACCAGCGAATTCAAAATTTCGCCAGGGCTCCGCGACACGATTTTCAAGTGCTAAGGTGCGCGGACAGGAGTCAAGCAACTGCAAGGGAAAGTGTGTCAGGTCCAACCAAGAAGCTCAGTAAGGCTCCAGAAGATAGCTGTGCTCCGTATGTCCCAAAATACTCCAGCCAAGGTGCTGCTGGAGGGTACCAGAAAGTGCCAGAGGAGCTGTCCAGAGACTGCTGAAAGCGCTATTTGGAGGGGCTTTCCCCACTACCGATGGCCGTGAGGGCGGCATTGGGGGTTCTGGGCTGTCCTATGGGGTCTGGGGAAGGGGTTTTTGGTGGTGGGGGCTGCTGGGGAAGGTTTTGGGGTAGGCTGAAAACGGGCTAAAACGGCTGTTTTGGGCTGTTTTTGGCTGTTTTTGGCCTTTTTAAGGCTCTGGAAAGTGAGTTATGGGGTTTTCCTGGCTACTGTAGACCGGGGAAACCCTTTAGGGTGCTCCCTGACGGTCGTTTGTAGCCTGGGGCAGACTTTGAGTTTAAGATCGGAAAACCAATCTTGACTTTTCTGAGCCTGGTTGAGCCCCCACTGTTATAAAGGGAACGTTATACTGATGTTTCGTAACTTTTGGGGACGGTATATGGATTCCTTCTCTGAAAAAAAAATGGCTTTTCTGACGTAAAAGTTGCGCCAAATATCCCAAAAGTACAAGTCTCCCCTCGCAGTATAACGGAAGTTACGTGAACGCCGTGGCTGAACGCGTGGAAACGTTCAAAGTAACGCTATTGATACCAAATCAAGGTAAGGTTTGCGCGGAGTCCAAAAATGCAAAAACTTTTCAAAATCTAGATTTTGAGATACGAGCGATTTAAGTTTGCGCTTAAGTATGGTTAAGTATGGGGGTGACCGAGCGGTATCGACCATAACTTTTCATTAACGTGGTCAATTTGATACCTGAAGTGCGCAATATGTACAGGGTGCTCTGGGCAACCTATTTATCAAATAAAAGATTTTTGAAAAGTTTTTGCATTTTTGGACTCCGCGCAAACCTTACCTTGAAATGCCGGTGCCCGTGGGCAGTACGACAGATGCTCGGAATAATGTTTTTGATTGAACGTGCAAAGGTACACAATTCGGATTTTATAATATACTGGATCAGGGCCAGATTGAGGTACAAACGATAATTCAGTTCCGAGTTCTGAAGGCTAAACACTTCTCAAGTGCTCTACTTATTCACTCGTCACTCAGGTTGCAGGGTCAACCACCGGGCAGCCGATGTCACACTTCGGCTCAACGTTCAATTCCCGATCCGATCTCATTTCTAATTCCGATTCGTCATTCTCGATTCAGATGTTACATCGACAGACTGACACGATGACTGCCACACAGTACTGTCATACTACTGTACTGTCATACGGTCATACTGTCATAGTATCATACTGTCATACTGTCATAGCCCCGACATCTGATATTCGATTTCATTGTCTTTCCGATTCCGATGCGAATCTGACCATTCTTCGAGGGTCTGACTGAGTGCCACGATGACCACCCCACAGTACTGTCATACTACTATAGTGTCATAGTGTCATAGTGTCATACTGTCATACCCCGGACATCTGGTACTCATTCTCATCGTGATTTCAAGCCCAATTTCACTGTCATCGTGCCAATCCCAGATTACTCCCGATGACACACATACGGACGCATATGCATATCGGCTCACGCTGTGCCTCCGGGCACAACACGCATGCAAGCAAGGGTGGGCCTCCTTGCACGCGCGTGGCGATGCGTCCCGTCGAGACGGGTGCACTCGCCCGGAGCTTGGGGCTCGCCGGCCTCATCAGCACCCCGAGTGTGGGTGCCGCGCTCCGCGCTCGGCGGCGGGGCATGCGTGCGCGGTGTGCTGCTCCCGGGCACGCGCATCAACCTCTGCAAGGAGGCCCGA
>LGRX02033632.1:0-66304 GCA_001247695.2 Cymbomonas tetramitiformis | reverse complement strand
TTATCTATTTCATTTTTATACAACACACATCCATACTGCATATGACTGACGACCAGGTGATACATGACAACGCCTTGCACAGGGCTTTCCGTACCGGCCAGGGTACAACATTGCAGAATTCCTGCTGGAGACCATCGTAGTTGGGAGCAAGAAAGTATTCAAAATTTCTGCAACCACAGATGAGGAAACTGACATGGATGAGGCATTGCGTGGCGATGACACCACGATCGACGGCACATTCTCACAACTCTCAAGCATCCAAGCTACAGGAGCTTGTGGCGGTATCAGACATGACTTCCATGAGTACTATCGTGAATCTACACAATTTACTCGCAATCAGCAGGAAGCAAATCTTGCGCTGCAGCTAGGGGCACCAGGCTGTGAAGGCCGCGCTGGCTCCCCAGACCGCTGCGTGGGATGCCACACCACATATAACTTTGCTGCTGAATTGTGGTATGCCTGCGGCCCGCTCCCTGTTTCAGAATGTATCGTGTTCACAAAGGAGATTGTTGCGGTCGGCAAACCCCGCAAAAAGATTGTTGATTTTACGGTGATGGCTTTAAGTAGACTGGAATTCCGTTCACCCCCCTTTGGACCCAGGCACAGCGCAGGGGTCCTGTCACTTTATTTGTTCCGCCACGCACAGCCCCTGTGGCCTCAAGGAATGTTGTGTACTGATATGAATAACGATGAAAAGGAATGTTCTGACTCAGCTTATGATTACAGCTTATGATAAATAGCACATGATCAGGAGTCTTTGCTAATACTTTGCAGGCAGAGGTGGCTCTGCTGCAGCTGCACGAACAGCACTCAAGTCAAAATGAACAGTACGATGTGTGATGATAGCATGCTGCAGTACATGCACTGTACACCGCAGCGTGTGCGAGTGAGGAGAAGTGCGGTGTGGTAGTGTGGGACATGCAGATGAATGATTGCAGCATCATATACATAATGATTTGGTGCTATTGATTGGTCAATTGATTGATTGAGTGAGTGAGTGAGTGAGTGGAGGAGCGGGAAGTATAGTGTATCACACTATAAAAGACTCCACACATACACAGCTGAATGGCACTGTGTGCCACGTGTATGCCACCTTGACATTTGAATTCCACTGCTGTCAAAAATAAGGAATCCACAGACAGAGAGGGCGCACACTATAGAAGGAGAGAGGGGGAGAAAGGGAGAGAATATAGACAGGCAGGCAGATAGACAGACAGGAGTGGGATAGTGAGTGAGTGAGTGAGTGAGTGAGTGAGTGAGTGAGATATCAAATGCAGCTACAGCAGCACTTGCACACAGGCACACATGTACACACGCTCTCTCTCTCGCTATTGCATGCATGCATGCATGAGTCACCCATAGATGCCATAATTTTGTGTACATATGAATATGACAGCGCGTGTGGATTGTGTGTGTGATTTCAAGTGGGCACTGTCTGTCATGCTGCGGCCTTGCCCGTCATCAGAGCATTTACGCAAATTCATTTTTTCGAGAGCTTGGCATTCTGATACGCTATCGCAACATACCGCGGGCGCTGAACGTGCTGTACATGTTCACGCGCATTGGTCTACCTGGAGTACTCGCCCTCATACTTACAAGCTTCTTTTATGACCAGGTAACGCTAGCTTATTTTACGACCAGGTAACGCTAGCTTCTTCTTTTACGACCAGGTAACGCTAGCTTCTTCTTTACGACCAGGTAACGCTAGCTTTTTACAACCAGGTAACGCTAGCTTCTTTGCTAGTCAGGTAACGCTAGCTTATTTTATGACCAGGTAACGCTAGCTTCTTTTACGACCAGGTAACGCTAGCTTCTTTTACAGTCTGGTAACGCTAGCTTATTTTACGACCTGGTACTGCGGATGCACGATGCAGGAGCCAACATGTTCCATGTCAAGGTACAGATTACGTGGGGGTCAGAATTGTGGGATTGGTACAGATTACGTGGGAAAAGTTATTACCAATACCACTCAGTTGCATCCCATACTTGACCATCCTTCATTAAGCGCGCACTTAAATCGCCAATAGCTCGCGATCAAGAAAACCAAACGTATTGTACAATTTTGATCTCGCGCGTAATCTGTACCTTGATGTTGAAAGCACGCTGAATAACTAAGTATGTACCATTATATAATTTCTTCATGCGAACCATTCTGCTCAGCGACATTCTGGCACACGCTGTCATCATCCCAGCACAATTCTTCAACATTGTATAATATCAGTGTAGTAATGACTCTGTATTACGTTTTGTATTCTGACAAGTTAAGGCATAGAATATAAGCGTGAAGGTGATATATTACAAAAGTGACGGTAACATTTTCATTGTAGTGTAGCGTAAGCCAGCACACTGCAAGTATGTACAAGTACATGCAATGTCAGGACACTGCCACACAATCTCAATCTATAGTTAGCTGGGTTCGCAAAGGCATTAGCCCCCCACAGCCCCCAATGTCTTCCAGGGCCAGATTTCCAGATGTTGCGTGGCATGTGGCAATGCCGTGCCAGGAGTGGCAGGGAGCATCAGTGTAAGCAATTGAAACAAGACCTTTCCGTTGAAGCCTAGATATTGTGGGTATTTGCAATGACCAATAACATAAATTATTGGGCTTCAACAGAGATGGGTTGCGGGGCTGGGCGGGAGGCTGTTACTTCTCTGCGCCATCGGAGGCAAAGGCTGGGCCCTGGCAGGCGGTGTCCTTACAGAGCCAGAACCCCGACAGCGACTTTGCTTTGCGCGCCAAAAATGCTGAAACCCCGGATAGTCCGCCAAGTTTAATATTCCAACTCATGTTGTTGCTGACATAAGGATAATATTGCCACGCCATGATATGATATGAGATGATTATTGTGTGTCCTTTGCACCGTTTGATGTGCATGGGTGCATTCATCACCCGCATGCGCACACATACAAACCGATGCATTCGTGACAGCATTTGGTATGTCACGCTGACATCCATTCTCTGTGCTGCAGAAATATGACATCATGGGCATCACCAACATCAGTGGGATTATTTTCATATCAGCGCTATTGCCCAATTTTTTTGCCCAAGTATTTGTCGAGGACATTAAGCTTGACCGCCAAGTGTACACACGCGAGTTTCACGACGCTTACTACAGGTGACGCAGTGCATCAAACACAAGACTCATCATTGCATGTAGACACAATTGTACTGATTACGTTTATACTTTGTATTAATACGAAACAACACTAAGTATCTGATGATCAATTGACATGATTGTAGGAATACTGTACAAGTGTAAGAGAAAATTACCAGCCTACACATGTAGAAGTATATATGATTCAACAACAAAATAATTAAATAAACAAGTGGAACATGCAGCAGGCATGACAGAAGCCAAAAAGAAGAAACCAGACGGACTGCGGAGAAGAGCGACCCGAGAAGAGAAACCCTAAATATGAAAGTTTCTCTTTTGCTCGAATCCTCATTTGCCAAAGGCAGGCACTGCAATACATTTCATTAAAATGATTTTGTAAAGTGTTTAAAATGCATTTTGTGCTTTTACATGCTTTCTGAATTCAAGTTTTTGATGAGATGTCCAGACTGTCTGTGCACGTCACCAAAAGGAAAGAGTCCTCTGGGTCGGGAGCGGTGGGAAGAGCAAAAGGAACAGAGCTGAACAGGCGTGTCGCTTCGTGGCTACTTGTACATCCTGTTTGTGTCACGGAGCTACATGTGTCATTTGGCTCTACTGCAGCAGGAGTCACGGATTCTGAAAGTCTGAAACCACAAAAATTCTGTTGCACTCCAATTTGAACATTTCTCTTTTGCTCGAATCCTCATTTGCCATGAAACCAAAGATGAAACTGTGAGGCACACAAAAGAAATCAGATCTCTGTCACTGTGACCATGTTAACCAAGCGAAGTAGTAGTGCATGTCTGTGTCCCTCAGAGCTGTCGGGTCGATGTAGTGCTGCACTGCCAATGAGAACTGTGACCAGCCTCCAAGGAAGCACACTTTCTCCATTGCAACACCCACAGCTCGAGCACACGTGGTGGCACCCTTCCGGGTGCTGTGTGCAGAAAAGTGACCTCCTTCCGGAGGTCTGCAGTCCAGCTCGCTGAGAGCCAGACCAATCCAGTCATTTGCCACTGAAGCCTTGAAGTTCTTCGGGTCCTCAGGTAGCAGCCAGTAGGCGTCAGGTTGAGTCTTCTCAGAACTGTTCCAGGCCGTGTCACGGTGGAACTCCCAGCGCTCGATCAGCTCCCTCAACAGAGCTACCCCCTTCCAGGGGATGCACAGGCGTCTCTTCACCAGTTGATGCCGCCGTCCTTTCTCCTTCAGCAGCACCACTGAGAACTCACTGTCGCCACAATGAACGTGCTGCCGTGACAACGAGGTCCCCGTGTCCGGTCTGCCGAAGGTCACGAAGGCAACAACCACGTAGGCGAAGGCTCGCAGTAGCCGCAGCTCCTCAGGCGATCTCGGAGTCAAACTCAGCGCTGCTTCGTGCACACGCCGTACGTGTGCCGCTGGCAGCCACGTCCGCTGGGTCTCGATGTTCTCCTCCTTCACCGCCAGCTCCGCCTGGATGGTCGCCATCCCCTTCACAGCTCGGGTCACAGAACGCCCCTTCGCTGGTCCAGGAAAACGTAGGTCCTCGTGGTAGTTGTTGATGGCAGACAGGTACGGATGTAAGGAGGCCGACTTGATGTTCCCGTCCTCCAACAGAGAGGCGATGTGCAGCAACACCGTCGCCTCCGATGCTGGTAGCCACGGCCGTTGGTGCTGCTCACAAAATAAAATGAATCGCGGCGCCTTCGGTCCGTAGTTGCCCATCGTCGTGTCCAGCAGTGCCTTTCTCTGCATCGTCACTGCCAGTTCCGTGAGCCGGGAAGGTCCCAACTCACCCCTCCACAAAGTGAGCGCGTGATGAAATTTTGTACAGCACCACCGCGCTTGTACTCTTCGTAGTCGCCTCCGCTGATCCGCTCGGTGTTCTCGCCGTCCGCGTCCGTTGCCTCGTCCGTGCTGTTGATGATTTTGAAGTTCTCCTCGGACAAGTCCAGCGTCTCCTCGTCGCCGTCGTCGTACAGCACGTGCGCCTTCCCGTCCTCGTCGAACTCCTTCATTACACCCGGGTAGAAGCAATCATCGTCCTTCCAGAACACCTCGATTTTTGTGCCCACGGTCACCTTGCTCGCTGTCGTACTCGTAGCAGAGCTCCTTCGTACTTCAGCAGCGTAGTAACTCGCGGGCGCGCCTCGATGAAGAACATCACAGCGTCCCACTTTGAGGGCCCGAGCAGCTCGGACCCTCCCAGCCTGCTCGGAGTGAACAGGTCCCTGCGCCGTGGCATGATCACCACCTCGGTGGCCAGGGCCTCCAGCTCCCTGAACCAGGACTGTCCCGGCCAGTACGGAGCCGCCACCGTAGCAGCGGCCCCCTCCTCCCGCAGCTTGTGCGCCACCTCGTCCAGCAGCGCCCACGGGGGGTTCACCCAATTGTTTTCCCCCCGCCAGTCGTACATCAGAGAGTCCACACCTTCGCACTTCGGGTCCTTCCACGCAGCGTAGTACCGAGGAAGCTGCGCGGAGATCTCGGAAGCGAACCGGTCGACTGTGTAGGCCCCCCACTGCTTGTTGGCCCACACGAACCAGTCCCGATTCAGCCGCCAGTCGTCCAAATCCTCGCAACGCGAAAAGTTGTCGGCCCACACGTTGGCCTCGCTGCGGATGTACCGAGCCTGCAACTCGATGTCGTGCAGATCCAGTAGCAGCCAGAGTCTCCTCATTCTCCTCATCAGGTCCGGGTTTCTGGAGGTGAAGTGCGACAGCGTCGCCACCACCGCCTGGTTGTCGCAGTAGAGCCGTACGACCTTGCCCTCCAGCTCCTGCAGGAACGCCTGTACGGTCTTGTACACGGCCTCCAGCTCCAGGTGTGTAATGTGCCAGCTGCGCATCTCGTCTGGCCAGAAGCCTCGCGCGGGGAACTTCAGGTTCAGCACTCCTCCCCAGGCTGTCATCGAAGAGTCCGTGTGCACCTTCGCTCTCGTCGGGGATCTCCAGATCTTGCGCCCGTTCCACCTGCTCATCACAGGCAGCCTGGACCACCATTCTAAGTCCCCCCGAGCTGCACGCGAGATTTTTACCTTTGCTCCCCAGCTGCGTTTCTCTGCCAGCACGAAGTAGAGCTCCCGTAGGTAGAGCCGCGCCGCTGGTACTGCCAAGTACACGGATTGGCAGAGTCCCGTGAAGGAAGCCAGTCTCCTGGCAGGAATCCACCTCCGATTTCTCGCTGCGTCGCACAGGATCTCCTTCGCCTTGGTGTGGATCTTGTGTACCCGTCGTTCTGTTACACGGAATTGTCCCAGCTTCAGGTCCACCTCCAGCCCGAGGTGCTCCACCACCTGTGTAGGCTCCCATTGGCCCTTCTTCTCGTTCCGCCGTAGGCCAAGTCGATGAAGCACCAGTTGGACTTTTTCTCGACGCAGAAAGCCTTCTCGCTGAGAGTCGACCAACACCAGAAAATCGTCCATGTACGGTAGTACTCGCGTTCCGCTGTGACGGTTCGCGTCCCCGCCAGCACCACCGGTCCTGCGACGGACTGACCATCGCTGTCGTACTGCGGAACCGTCTCGCAGCCTCCTGATTTCTCTGCGATCTTCCGCTGCCTGTGGAGAACGTAGAGCCTCCACCATCACGCGTACGAACTTGCAGAACACCCTCGGAGCGTCGCTCCAGCCGAACGGCATCGCTGAACATTGAAGCAGGTCCCCTTGCAGGTCGAACTGCATGAATCGCTGAAAGTCCGGGTGGATCCCCAGCGCATGAAAACCATCCTGGAGGTCGAAGCTGAAGCACCAGTCGCCCGGTTTCGCCAGTCTCCTTAGCTTCTTCAGCGTCTCCATCTTCACGCGATTTTTCACACACCACTGGTTCAGCCATCGGAAGTCCACCACCAGTCTCCACTTGTTCGTACCCGGTTTTGGCACTAAAAAAGCGCGAGAAACATGAGATCTTCTCGTCGCTCTCGTCCAGGCACCGTTCTCCAGCAGCCTCTCCTTCTCCGCGTCCAGCCACACCTGCTGCTGCCGCGTAGCATCCCTCAGTGACACCCCGTGGTCGAACGGAGGCGGAGGCTTGCGCTTCCACCTCAACTTCACCCCGTGAGTAATCCATTGCATCACCTCGGAACTGGCGCCCACCGCGCGCCATGCTCCCCTCCGCTGTCTCACCTGCTGTTGCACGGTCAGTTTTCCCCGTCCAGCGCCCGGAGAGGGCTGTTGCGCTGGACGGGGTGGCTGCACGCACATCACACATCGGCCACGGGCTTTCCGCCCCGGCCCTTGCCGCCTTTTTCGGTAGGCTTCTTACCGTCCTTCTCCTCGTTCTTCTTACGGTCCTTCCAGCGCAGGTCTCGGTCCCGCGGATTCACCACCCGTGTTTCTGCGTTCGCTACGTTCTTCGCCGTCATGCTCAGCATCGCCTTGCCGCGGTTCTTGTCGAAGTCGTTCAGCCACTGCTGCAACACCTCATCCGCCACCACGCCGTCTGCTGCCTGGTAGACTCTGCCCTCCACGAACTGCAGCTTTGCACGTAGAGCGTCCGATCCTCCCCACTGTGAAGAACCAGGCTCTTGCTCCAGCTGCTCGTGCAGTTCCAGCATCGTCCACCTGTTGCACAGCAACGCGTACACGCCGTGCACCGAGTTGGCAACTGCGTGGAAACGTTTCTGCCAATCGCTCTTCGACAATTCGCAGTCCTCGTTCATGTCCAACGTCTCGTTGCATTCGCTCACCACGTCGTGCAAATAAGACAGCGCTGGAGCCAGAACCATGCACTCGTACTTCATTGAAGAGTTGGACTTCTCGGAGAGCGCGTCGTACGTCTTGCTGCCGTGCAGGTCGTACAACTGCGGCATCCTCGATGTCAGTGTAGCCGGCCGCGGTGGTAACGGGTTGAATGAGGCTGCTGGCACGTACTCCAGCTTCCTCCTTCTCTCCAGAAGTTGTTCGGCGGTCTTGGCTACGGTGTCCGGGTCAGAAGTCCCAGGCTTCGCTGCCACCTTCGCCTCCAACTCCACGTTGATATGTGCTTGTCGTTGAAGCTCGTCACGCAGCAGGCGATGCTCCTCTGCCTGCTGCCTCTGCATCTCAAGCAGCTCCCCTTGCTGCTTCTGCAGAATTTGTTGCATCAGCACGTCCTGAGTGGACTGTGCTGCCGGGGAAGGGGAAGCCTGCCCGATGTCTGGCTTCCCCGGGAGGGGAGGGAATTCCTCTGTAGACTTGCCCTTCGCAGTTCCAGCCATTTTCTCTCCCTCAAAGGAGTAACAGTGAAGTCAATCGTACTGCCGTAGCCGATGTGAAGCCGTCGTTTGAAGTCGTAAAGCCGTCCCCGCGACTTCGCTGTCAGATCTCCTGTCGTCGTTCGATCGCCGTCGTACAACCAAGTGGTCTAGTCACTACCTACTCTACTGTTTACAGGTGAAACAGGTGAAGAAATTCTTACAAAATCGGATTTGCAGTGTGCCTCACAGAGTACCGTAGGTACCCGTGAAGTTCCTGTTTGCAAGAGCAAAAGGAACAGAGCTGAACAGGCGTGTCGCTTCGTGGCTACTTGTACATCCTGTTTGTGTCACGGAGCTACATGTGTCATTCGGCTCTACTGCAGCAGGAGTCACGGATTCTGAAAGTCTGAAACCACAAAAATTCTGTTGCACTCCAATTTGAACAAAATAGCAAGCGAGGTGACAGACAGAAGTTAAGAGAAGTTGACTATCGTTGGCTTCTGAGCGGTCAGCATGGGAATGATGGGCTATGGGGAAGGGAGCCTGAAGGGCCTCAAAGGGCACCAGACAGATAGAGCACCTTTGTCGCAGGTGTATTGATGACGGTTCCCAAGTAAGCAGATGACAAGTGTGGCCAGGTGGGAAAGGACCAGGGTCCAGAAGAAGGAATCAGGGACGATGAGAGAGAGGGTTGGTCTTGGACTCTGAGGAGTCTCATGGCTCTCTATTTTTCTCTGTGTGCGCGCTCAGTGTGTGTGCTTAGTATGCGCATGCTTATTGTGTGCGTCGTGTGTTGATGATGCTTGATTTGGCAGGAGGTGCATATGGATACTTCTTGTGACTGTACTATTGTGAGCAAAAATGTGTGGAAAAAAACATCCTGATTTGGGATATGCGGCGTATAGTCCCCTCAACTTATTGTGAGCACATTCTTAGCAGCATATTTATGTATGCTTGCCGCACATGCGCTGCAGCTTCGCATGCGTTGTGTGAGCCTCGCATGCCCGATTGCCTCGTGACCTCGATAGCTTTGTACTGACGACATGACTGGACTGGTGCCTATCCACAGGGCCAGCTCATATGTGATGACCCGTGTCCTCACCGAGATCCCAGCAACCGCTGTAGCCTCATTCCTCTTTTCCGGCATACTGTACCATTTGGTCGGGCTGACTGCTACTCGAGAGGCATTTCTCTTCTTCGTGTTTCTATTTTTCCTGAATTTGCTGATTGCCAGCATGCTGGGGATGGCGCTCGGGGCGCTTCTTCCGGGGGAGGCCACCCCCAGCGTGATTCTACCCCTTTACACAAGTGAGTGTGCCCGTATAACACAATATCACCACACTCTGCACGCAAATGCTGATATTTGCTGCATGCCTTTGCACATACCTTGAAGTGATGTGGCAATGAATTAGAAAATGATGTGCACATGCGGGTTTTCTTTTTGCCTGCCTGGGAAGCCAGTCGGTGGGTTTGGCACACAAATCCGCCAAGCATCTAATACACCGCATACCGGCCGCACAGGCATTCAGTATAGCATATAACATGTAGCATGACGTATAGATAATTCGCAGCTCACAGCCCACCTATTTTTCTATACCTGCATGCGTGTACACATTTTATCATACATATGGAAATGAACGGGACATCATCCTGCCTTATGTGTTGAGTTGGAAAATATAGTTTTTATTCCCCCCGCGGTGGTCGATACCAACATTATTGGCACGTTGCATTCCCGTGAGTGGCGTGGCAGGGTGTATATAAAAACATTTTATCATACTTCACCCTACCATATGTTGTAGTGTCGACATCGGATGCAGATTCTAAATGGTTGGTATCGAGGTCTTTGCCAACCGTATTTGTCACAGTTTTTGCTGATATTGATTGCTACGAGCACTTTGTTGGTATTGTGTGATGAGCACTTTATTGGTACCGTTGTTTGTGACGAGCACTTTATTGGTATTGTGTGATGAGCACTTTATTGCTACCGTTGTTTGCTACGAGCAGTTTGTTGGTATTGTGTGATGAGCACTTTGTTGGTATTGTGTCGTGAGCACTTTATTCGTAGCGTTGTTTGTGACGAGCACTTTGTTGGGAGCGTATGATTATGACGAGCACTCTGTTGGTATTGTGTGATATGCACTTTATTGGTACCGTTGTTTGCAACGAGCACTCTGTTGGTATTGTGTAACGAGCAGTTTGTTGGTATTGTGTGATGAGCACTTTATTGGTACCGTTGTTTGTGACGAGCACTTTGTTAGTATTGTGTGATATGCACTTTATTGGTACCGTTGTTTGCAACGAGCACTCTGTTGGTATTGTGTAACGAGCAGTTTGTTGGTATTGTGTGATGAGCACTTTATTGGTACCGTTGTTTGTGACAAGCACTTTGTTGGTATTGTGTGATATGCACTTTGTTGGTACCGTTGTTTGCAATGAGCACTCTGTTGGTATTGTGTGACGAGCACTTTGTTGGTATTGTGTCATGAGCACTTTATTGGTATCGTTGTTTGTGACAAGCACTTTGTTGGGAGCGTATAATTATGACGAGCACTTTGTTGGTATTGTGTGATGAGCACTTTATTGGTACCGTTGTTTGTGACGAGCAGTTTGTTGGGAGCGTATAATTATGACGAGCACTTTGTTGGTATTGTGTGATGAGCACTTTATTGGTACCGTTGTTTGTGACGAGCAGTTTGTTGGGAGCGTATAATTATGACGAGCACTTTGTTGGTATTGTGTGATGAGCACTTTGTTGGTACCGTTGTTTGTGACGAGCAGTTTGTTGGGAGCGTACAATTATGAAGAGCACTTTGTTGGTATAGTGTGTGTGACGAGCACTTTGTTGGTAGTGTATATGACGAGCACTTTGTTGATAGTGCATGTGACGAGCACTCTGTTGGTAGCGTATATGTTACAGTATGAGTGCTTAAACACGCGTACCCGTACAAGGGCGCAATTGGGCGTGGTTGTACTCGTATCAGCTCGCATGTGCGTGTTGAAAAACACATACACGTGCGGCGCGTTCATACCGTCACATGTATGACGCGCACTTTGTTGGTTTTGTGTGCAACAAGCAATTTGTTGGTGGGATATATGATGAGCCTTTGTTGGTAGCTTGTGTGACGAGCACTTTGTTGGTACTGTCGTTTATGACGAGCACTTTGTTGGTACTGTATATGACTAGCACTTTGTTGATAGCGTATGTGACGAGCACTTTGTTGGTAGTGTATATGACTAGCACTTAGTCGGTATTGAATAATTATGATGAGCACTTTGTCGGTATCGTGTGCGATGAGCACTTTGTTGGGATCTGCGTCGTTTGTGACTGGTGTATATAAATATGGTACTTACAGTAATTGGGCCACAATACAATTCATTGTTCAGTGTGCAGAGACTGGTCATATGCAGACATGCAATATGGGTATATTTAGGTCTCAGTGATGCTTCATCTGTTTCTGAGCAGGATGTGACTGATGTGGCGATTGGCTTTTCACTACAATGGGTGTATATGTGTGGGACAATCTGCTATCTGCGAGATGATCCCGGCGCGTCACAATGGATGTGGGGGCGTGTGTTTGCACAATTGCTGCAGCCCTGAACATGCTTTGCGCTGGCTTCTTTGTCCGCAAAGACACCATCAAAGCAATGTGGGAGTGGATGTACTACATATCGTACATGCAGTGGGGCTTCTCAGCCTCGATGCTGAACCAATTTCAAGATCAGTCATACACAGCTTATTGTGAAGGTATGCGTGAACCATGCAAGGGTATTGCACAGTGACTGTCCTGGAAGAATATGCACCAGCTTTATCATAGCGCGGGTTACTTTTAGATATGATATATATGTAAATCTTTGTCACCCTTATCAATTAACACACTGATTCATATGTATACAACATATGAACATTTCATATCATAATTAGATCGTCGTATGCAACTCCCCATATGCCCCATTCATCTTCTAAGTGTAGCGCGTTGAATATGTAAGGTATTGACAGTGGGCGTGAATGCCACGTCAGCGTCACTAACGAGTCACTCTTTCCAAAATCCGCGTGGTGACTGATACCGTCGCTGAAGTTTGCCAGGGCCTACTCAGTAGGTGCCCCTGTTTTGTTCGTTGTGTGTGTTGTGTGTGTTGTGTTGTGTGCGCGACAGCAAGGTATATATGAGAGATATATTTATGTAGATCGACATATAAATGGTTGAGATTGTTAGGGACATAATTTATCCTGCATCTAATTGGAATATGTATATATAGCTTTCTTCCGTTCACGGTGGTGATACCGTCCTGAAGTCTTCCAGGGCCTGATGTTTTAGTGGGTGCCTCTGTTTTACACATTGTGATCCCTTATACATACGGTGTAATAGAGTTTATATAATATATATATTGTATACACCCTGTCGCGCCGCACACAGGAACACAACGCGCAAATCAGGGTCACCCACAAAAATGGGCCCTGGAAAACTTCAGGACGGTATCAACCACCGCGGGGGGATTGAATAAATTTATGTCAAATCAATCTACAGAGCAAGACAGGAAAATGTAGATATATATGTTTATCTGATATTACACTTTCAAGCCGTACACGAAGTACACCACGACGTCCCTACAAACTGATGATACTATATGTAATATGAAATACAATTCTGTTCAGAACTTGGGACTCTGAGAACACACTTACGGAAAAAACTCTTTGGTAACAAGAATGAGCTAAACACACTCGCAAAGCTTTTTAGATAACAAAAAGTTTTGTGTGAAACTTGAAATATCCTAAATGGATAAGACGCGTAATCAATTCAGTATGTGTCATCAGTCGAACATTGATATACTCCAAAGATGAAAAATGAAAAAGAAATTGTCAAGGAATGAGAATTAATTATGAGACTGAAAATTCCTTGTCATTAAACCAAAATAATCAGTGTCACCCAAATACATTTGAGACTGAAAAGCACATAAACAATTGTAATTATTAATAAACCCCCCCAAACTCTCACTCACCCAAAAATAAATATATAATGCTGTGGGTGGGTGGAGTATAAATAAGGTTTGCCGTATTTTTGGGGGACTGAGGCTCACCGTATTTTTTGGCTAGGTAATTCTTCTCCGGAAAGTACCAGTTAAATCACCGGTAATTCCAAAGGCGTTTCCAGGTGCCCATAATTATAAGCCCATAAATAGTTGGTGACAGATAATTCTTCCCCTTAGAAATAACCGGTGAAATTACCGGAAATTCCAAGGGGAAGATTCTTCTCTTATTGCCGACCCACGGAAATGTGCATGTCTTCACCAAAGTGTACCCGGTCAGTACGAACACTGGAGTCATGATTATATCATTGGAAAAGTCTCGACTCCTCCTACAAACTCTCGCAATTCAAATCGACCTTCCTTCCACCCAGTTTGGTGATTCGCGAAGGCGTGGTCCCACAGACTTTCCAAAACAACTGTTGTGCGTGAGACACGTCACACCTGACTGGTTCACCAGCTCGGAGTGGCTGCAGAAAGCATCTGATTATTACTGCATGCTCGTTGCAGGGTGTAAACAAAAATACATAGAACTATAGTATATAGTGATTGTGCATGTTTGCTCAGACAGTGTGCAGTGGAGGGCTACAGCGGCCTCCTACAGCAGGTGGTTGGGTCTGATGATTATGCACACATTGTATTTACCCACTGCTGGGTGTTTGTTGACACAAGCAGAGGGAGCAGTTTTACCTGCACTGCCCGGATTACCTGAGGCTTGGAAAGACTTGCCTGCTCAGCTGCGGAACGAGAGCTCGGACATCCGGATGTACATGGATCTGTTTGGCATTGACTCCACCAATCTTACCAGATGTCAACCAATCCAGGGCAATGATATTCTTTCCATGTGTGCCACCTCACATCCACGTCCCATGCATCCCATCATCCAGTAAGACTTGCTATTGTGTGGTGATGACCACACCCGTATACATACACGCGTGCGTCATCACTCATATCAATTAACATCATATGCATGCTGGCATAAGCTATTTGGTATACATGGATGTGTCAAATCACTTTAATCTATCCGTGGAGTTCTCACTCACATAAAGCTGTGGTTCTTACATAAGTAATAAACTGCTGCTCTCATTCATACACCTCTTTCTCTATCCAGGTTCAAGAGGTGTAGAGCATGATTGTTGTTGAGGTGTAGTTGCTCCCTGTACTTAACTGCAGTTTAGATACATTAAAACGCATCATACTTAGTAGCCTATACTTAAATGACCTATAGCTCGCAATCTAGAAAGTTGATATGTTCGTGCATTATCATCTTTGTGAAATATGTGAATCTCTCTCTCTGTGTCTATCGGTAGGTTTGAGGGTGACTGAGGTAGGATGAGTATGCGTTTACCTGCAGGTTTTCACTCGGCAACCGAAACAAATGGGAAGATGTTACATATGCGGCATGCACATATCCTATTTTGATATTTCTATGCTACATCGGCGTTCGTTTTGTAAATCACGAAAAACGATAATGCTATCCAGATTAGCTTGTTGTATCGATCATTGGCCGGATTGACCAGCTGCTGCATCGTAAGAATATTCCATCTTACTTGCCGTGGCAGCGCGCTTCACTCACTGTGTGCATAATAACTTGTACTTCGCTTAACAGCAACGACCGGCGCATGCACTTTATTTCATGTAAAGCCCCTAAGAAGGCCACAAACTATATCAATAGGTAGCTGTCATACAGCACTCCTAATCACTATTCCCCAGGCGCTGTCTTTAGCGGGTTGCAATTTCACATGCAACTATCTATCCACACAAACACACTGAGGTAGAGGTGCGATGTATTTAGTAGAAAGCATATTGATGTTTATGCACCCCGCAGTGACTGGTACTGAATGGTACTGTCCAAATATATCGTCTCCCAAAAGCCTGATTTTGGCGCATGCTCCTATGTTAAATGGCATTGTCCTGAAAGTGGTGGGGCATGCCGTATATAATCATGCATACATTGTGCATGATCCCTGCCATACTGGGCAAGGGATCACAATATGAACAGATGCATTCATTTGACAGTGGGTCCTGGAAGACTTCAGGGCGGTGTCAGTCACCGCAGGGGGAGGAAACCTATAACATTCAACTCAATGTAGGGTAAGATACTGTTCCAACCAATCACAGTGATACGATGCATGTATGCACATTAGCACACTGCTACATGTCTGTAAGCCACACTCATTACCGATTCAGTTATAAGCTAATGCACATATGTGTAACTACACACGTAAATTATGCACGAGCAAGGGAAACCCTAAACTATGAATAGTTAATCCCGATAAAACCCTAAACAAGCAAGGCGATGCATCATATACTCCTATATTCAGGTCGCCCACAAAACCAATGTATTTTTACGACAGGTGCCAGCAGACATTTCACCATCACAAATATCACATCTAGATGCAAAAATGGATACCATTGATGCTTGGTTGTAGGGAACTTCAGGGTTCACTCGTAAGGCAAAATGCACATTGACAGTTCGATTCAAATTCTCATGTGTGTGTGTGCAGCACCATACAAAATGGTGCAACCCGCGCGCTTCTCACTCGTGCATTTATGTTCTGTGCATTATGACAACGGCGCACCTTCCACATGTAAAAAATCTAAGCATACTCCCTAACCTGGGCAGCATTTTGTCAAAGTGCCACTACCCTGCTAGTGCGACCATGTGGAATGCAAAACCCTAAATCATTACAGTATTTTGTGATTAAATCGAGGAGAATCTGAAGTATGTCGGATGTGATTGCCAACATGTCTTCAGTCACTAGTGGTGTCCAAATCGGGTGGGGGCAATCATCCAAGAAGAATTTAGGTCACCAGAAGGGCTGCCAATGATGACATACATGGTGTGGACGGGGCAAGTTTGCCCCACAAAACCCCAAAACCCTAAGTACTTGTACCAAGTCCCATGCATTGAAACGCACAGGAATGCACAGGAACCCTTTAGCTATACACGAGACTTTGTGCTTTTGATGCAAGTCAGACAAGGTCACATCAGCATAGTGTACAGTTACGACTGCAAACTGGGCTCGATCAAGAGCTAAGCAATTTGTGTAAGCGGTTATATATGCGTGGGGGAAACATATTTACGCTCGTCGGGTAGGCGGGTTTACGGCACCGGGTATGAGTTTGGGGTTGGGATCAATGGTGTTTGGCCGTTCTGGACACTCTGGGCGAGCTAAACGTTCGTTCTGGCATTTCGGGCTGTTCCGACCGCTCTGACCGTTCTGGCCGCTATATAGCCACTGCATGGGCGAGTGTGGGGATGGGATCAACCGTTTATCATCTATCGTCGATTGTCGATTGGGAACTTGGTAAAGAAAAGTAGTCGTAAACGACGAAGACGATGTCTTCGTACGAACACGTAGAAGGCAGCAGCAGCGGCGTTAGTGAGTGAAGCTAAAGCTGAGCTGCGGCACGCACACATACCGCAAACGCACGCACACAAGCATGAATTCAGGGTACACTTTTTGCGCGCCTGTTTATTGTCGTGCGGTGAATTCAGAGGTGCTCCAGACTCCTTAGGTGCATATCGGGTCCCTGCACGACTGTCCGTTCCTTGCAAGAAAACACGGAAAGCGTTCACTTAGCACACGGCGTCTCGGGCTTACCTCAACTGCGCGGAGCTGCGGTCTTTAGCGTTGCGGATTCGCCTTCCGTTATGCGAGTGTGGATCTACGCCTAACCGGTGTGGTCGCGCGAGTGGGGTTGCGAGTTCGGGGGCACTGAATTCAGGCTATGCGCTACGTGAGGAGCGCGTATCAGACAAACTGTCCCTGACTGATTCAAATAGGCGCTTAGTGCGTGGGGATTTGCAGAGTCGCTGTAAATTCAGCGAGGAAATATATATATTCGATACAAATTTACGCAAGGCCAAGATGATTTTGAAAGGTTCAGTGTTATCTGCAGAATGTTTTGAAATCGTCTCTATTCTCTTTAAAAGCTCTTTTCCTACAGCTGCAGCTAGGCGTTTTGTGTCTTCTCGGTTCGCGATGTTTCGCCTTCTCCAATCAGCGATCTGCTTCCTCATTTGAACTGTCGCCAAATGCTACATCCCGTTGGTGACTCTTGAGATACTACATTCTGACGATGGCTGCTGTTGTGACGTGGTGTCACATGTGGTGCGTCCATGTCGAGTTGCCGTGAACATCCGCGCTTGGGGCGCGGCGCAGTGCTTCGCGTTTGTACCCGTCGGTGTTGCAGGTGCCAGCGGTGATCCGGTGCGGCGAGCCGGAGACTTCGTCCACGTGGCGCGGATGAGGCGCTGTGGTGCCTGTGATGTTCCTTGATCTTCACGAGGCCGTAGATGGGCTCAGCCTGGCCCGGCGGATGTCGCGCCACGCCCGGCGGACTGTTGCCCCGGTCGTGCGAGCAGGAGCAGTTCAGAGAGAAAGCATTTTGTAAGGAGCCGAACAGTTTGCCCTTGAGTTTGTTGATCTCGGCGCGCGTGAGCTCATCGTCGCGGTTCGCGTTCTTTTCGAACACGAGGTTGCTGACGAAGGCACTGAGCTCATGGGCCAGACCGGTGAAGTCGCCGTCGGACATGTTGGTCTTGGTGACGACTGGTAGTGATTTTGGTTTGGAGGACATGTTGATGGTTTGACGCCTGTACACGCAGACCTCACCCCTTAAGCAGGGGGCGTGGGGAACGGCAGCCCCACTTGTTATGCGGTTGCAAGAGTTGGCTGCCGTCACTAATCAATATCCTGAAATGTTCAGGAGTGGTATTCCACTGTCACGTGGAATTCTCGGCCACTGTCACGCGGCTGGCTGTTGGGACCACTGTCACGCGGTCGTCCTGAAATTTTCAGGAGTGGTGTTCCACTGTCACGTGGAATTCTCGGCCACTGTCACGCGGCTGGCTGTTGGGACCACTGTCACGCGGTCGTCCTGAAATCTTCAGGAGTGGTGTTCCACTGTCACGTGGAATTCTCGGCCACTGTCACGCGGCTGGCTGTTGGGACCACTGTCACGCGGTCGTCCTGAAATCTTCAGGAGTGGTGTTCCACTGTCACGTGGAATTCTCGGCCACTGTCACGCGGCTGGCTGTTGGGACCACTGTCACGCGGTCGTCCTGAAATTTTCAGGAGTGGTGTTCCACTGTCACGCGGAATTCTTGGCCACTGTCACGCGGCTGTCCGTTCTGTTTAAGGGGGAAAAGGCGGTGTGCGCATCTCGGGTGATACACGTGTTTCAGGCAACCGGCGCATTGCAGCAAATCGAGCGTTTCAGGCGATGCTCGTGTTTCAGGCGATAGGAGCATTGCAGCAAATCGAGCATTTCAGGCGATGCGCACGTTTCATGCGATGCGCATATTTCAGGCGATGCGCGCATTTCAGGCGATGCGCACATTTCAGGCGACGCGCACATTTTATGCGACGCGCGCATTTCGGGCGATGCGCACTTTTCAGGCGATGCGCACATTTCAGGCGATGCGCACATTTCAGGCGATGCGCACATTTCAGGCGCAGCGCACATTTCAGGTGATGCGTGCATTTAGGCGAGTCGAGCGTTTTGGGTGATACACGTGTTTCAGGCGCCAGGCGCATTGCAGCGAGTCGAGCATTTCAGGCGACGTGCCAAACGGGCAAGGCGCGAACGGCTCTGCTGATGCTGCGCGTCAATGCTGCCACCGGGTGTCAAAAGTCCTGAATGGCCCAAGTCACGGGGTGAAGGGCGAAGTGCTCCGAAATGAGCGTCTGGCGGAGTCGCGGGGGCCGTCGGCAGAGTGGGCACGAGCTATTGTGTGTCAGCCACGTGGACAGGCAGTGCGAGTGGCAAATGCGCCGTCCCTTCAAGCAGGGACACCGCAGGACGTGAGACGCGCAGCGCTGCCACGTGGGGACAGGGGTCAGGCATATGACGCAGGCGTTCAAGCAGGGCGCGGGGCTTCGCCGGCAGAGCGTGCGACGAAACAGCTCGTTGATGCGGTGCTGGTGGGTCATGCTACTCAGGCGCGGCGCGCGGCGGGAATTCCTAACTTGAACGTCAGGGCTGCCCCGTGCTAGTGACGGGGTGAGATTCTGCAGATAGCTCAGAGAGGTTTTTCAAAATCAATGGAAGGTGAAAGGTTCAGGAAGCAGGGCAAAATCGTGAAGAAGGCCCCATTCTGGGAGTTTCGAAAGTGCACGGGACTGGTGAACATCCCCAAAGGTCCTGACAGGCAACCTGACGAAAAGGTGCCGGGTCAGAGTGGAGTCCGAAAGGGGAAGGCGAAAAAGGGGCAACTCCAGCTCGAGAACCACGCAACGACGGCCAAACGGGCTGCTGGGCCCGATTCCAAAAGGGGTACCAAGGTCCAGCAGCCAGCAGATACCAAATTCACAACTCGCTCGGGCTGGCTGAAAAGGTTGAATTCAGCCCCCCTGCGTTGGGCCAACCAGCCCGAGTGGGGATGCCCAAAGAAGGTAGCGGCAGTCGGCGCTGAATTCACGGGGTCGGCTCAGGCCACAACAGCGAAAGAACACAGTTGGGTAAAGTTTGGGAATTCATGGTGTCCAAGCAGCGAAAGAGTGTGGTGAATCCACTCTGCGTTCATACAGCCGGAGCGCGCGTGAATGCACACTTGAAAACGGTCACAGCGGAGTCCGGGCAGAAGAGCCGTTGACTCTCGGGAGTTTGAAAAGTCGTCAGGAGTGTTGAGCGGTGACGTCGTCTGAAGCGGCCGAGCTTAGCCGAGCGTGCTGAATTTCCAAGCTTGTGCTGAATTCGAGTTTTTGAAACGGAAAGCCGCTATACAGACATATTCCCGATCGACGCTGCACCAGGTGGAATATTTCAATCCAACAGGATGCGAGACCATTTTTGATCCACGCTCATGTGAGCACGCCGCGAGCATGGGCGAGCGTCAGGTGCCAGTCCGATGTGGCAAAATAACAGGAGCAGGAACAGGAGTGGGAGCCCGGATCAAAAGGGCTCAAGACTGCACTGACCATGACCACTGTTGCTGTTGACTGTAGCGATAGCGATAGCGATCAACAACTTAACTATAATAATAATAAAAATAATAAATAAAAATAATAATAATGAATAAAATAAATCGTATAACGTAGGAGGAACGTATATCATCGTAGGTAAAAATTAGTTGGAGGAAAAATTGAAAGGACGACGACCGCTGAGGCCCGTCGTTAGTCCTGGTTTGGGAACTTTGTCACGGAGAGACTGACTTACCCCCCTCACTATAAGGTGGGGGGCCTGTCTCTTGTTGTCCCCCTTCGGAGAGGAGTGTCACACGCAGCATCAGTCATCGGTAGCTCGGAACACACAGAAGCATAAAACTCTCTAAGCCTTTTATGTTATTATCTTAGTATTCCGAAAGCGAGTGTTCACTGACTGCACGTTCTGTGATAGATATATATCTGACTATATATATATATCCCCCACCAGCCAGAGAATCTCACTTCTCATCAGGTTACGGGTCACCACCTCTTTTGGTGGCACTTTCTTTTTGGGGTTGCTAATTTCCGTCTCGCCGAACGTACCGGTCACCACAGACTCGTCACCTTATCGACTACTACGTCTTCACGGACTTCACCACGTCGTGATTTTCTCTCGCGACAGACAAGTTTACACCACAGATTCGTTTCCTTATTAACGACCAATTCACCACTACAAACATGTCTACTTCATCAACCAAACCACGCGGAGTACTTAGGGGTTTGCTCACCCTGAAGCCATCTTCGCCCGCGACTTCTACGCGTTCGGTGTCCGGTGGTGCTACGCCCCCTCTCGCTGAACCTGCGGTCGTGGAAGACCCAATTTTGAGCACAAACGATGGGTTTGTACGAGAGAAGCCTACCCATCGCGAGATTCGACCCATGGACTTCCTCGAGAATTCTACCGCTCTCCGCAACACCCCGTACCGCGCTTCTACGCGTGGGGTGTTGTCCGACGCTCTCACCAAGACCTTTGACTACGCCGACAATGTGATCGACATCCTCAAGGCGCGTGGTTACCAACCCAAGGCCTCTGGGGTCACTTTGGAGGGTAATGGTGCGCGGGAGGATTTCCTCGCACTGCGTTCGGCCATGATCGCCGTCCTCGACTCCGTCAATTCCGTCGAGACCGCCAAGATCTTCGACCTCGAGTTGGCCTACGCCTCTTATCACTACGACGTCAACTACATGGTCTTCACGATGTTATCCGTCTTGCTTCGTGGAGGAGCCCTTGCCATCTACCACACCGCCGCCAAACGTTATCCCTTTGACGGACGCGCTCTCCTCCTTCGTCTTCACTTCGAGGTGGAGGGCATTCGCCGATCCGACAAGGGCGCCTACATGGAGAGCATGCGGTCCTTGCGCGTGGATGAGCGCGAGGACCCACAACACGTCATCGACAAGTTCCGTAATTTGGCGGACAAGCACCGCCAGTATCACACTGACTTCTCCGACTCCGCCCACGTCGAGACGTTCCTCGTGGTGCTTGAGAAGTCCGCTGACGAGTCCCCCTACGAGGTCCCCCTGTACCAGAGCATCATTGAGGACCTCTACACCAACGACTACACCCCCTCCTTCGACACCGTCGCCCTTCGCGTCCGCCGCATTTGGCAGCGCGACGGCGTCAGCAGGCTCGCTCGATTCCCGACCCCTAGCGTGCCTGACTCTGGTGGTGCTGGGTTGAGCAAGTCTGGTGGTGCGAAGGCTTACTCCTTCCGCCCCAAGACTGTGCACCCTGCTGTTGGTGATTGGGTTACAGGCCCTGGCCCCTACCGTAATTGGGAGGGGCAAGGCCGCCCATGCCTGGTCTGTTTCAGGATGTGGGGGCTGACCGACGTGCACGAGGCCAGCAAGGGGCTATGCCCCTATGTGTGCAAGGCCGCGTTTTCGGACGGCCGTGCCTTGCCTTCGGCTTGCGATCCTCCGCCGCGGCCCGACCCTCAGCATCGTGCACCAGCGGCAGCGGCTAATCCGCAGCAGCCGGCGTCGGCTTTCACGTTTCAGCTGCCGCATGATTTGGCCGCCGCCCTTCCTGACCCTCTGGACCAGCCCGCCGAGGTGGAGCCGCTTGATTCGCTGTCTACGGACGACGATGAGCCCTTCAACCCCAGCCTCGCCATGATTGCGGGCCACGACGAGATCGACGAAGACGATGAAGATTGGCCAGCTTTTGCTGAGAGCCCCGTGTGGATTCCGGGGCTCACGCGCTAATTCCGTAGACAGTACTGTGTAGTCCTGCTCCGCTTCAATCTTAGCAGCATGAATTGTAAAGGGCTCCTTAGGGTTCATGATGTAGGATGGCCGGCAGGCCTTTGTGACACTGCTTTCGCTGTTTCCACCTCTCTCCTTCTGGAGGAGGTGGTGTCACGGAGAGACTGACTTACCCCCCTCACTATAAGGTGGGGGGCCTGTCTCTTGTTGTCCCCCTTCGGAGAGGAGTGTCACACGCAGCATCAGTCATCGGTAGCTCGGAACACACAGAAGCATAAAACTCTCTAAGCCTTTTATGTTATTATCTTAGTATTCCGAAAGCGAGTGTTCACTGACTGCACGTTCTGTGATAGATATATATCTGACTATATATATATATCCCCCACCAGCCAGAGAATCTCACTTCTCATCACTTTGTCGCGATGTCGGCATGTCGTCGTGTCGTGTCGGATGTCGCTGTCGCGTGACCAGGAACAACGATGGAATTTCTCTGGACTGCATGACGTTCCGTGCGTACGTGGCGTCCAGATTTATATTTCTTTCCCCCCATCGGGTGGCACAAATGCCTCGATCATTGAAACGCACGTGCTAGATTCACTATTTCGCTTTTCCCCCACAAAACGCGCTCATGTCTTTTTGCCGACGTGGAACCGAAAAACCGACATGCCCGACATGCCCGACATTAAATGCCTGTGCGCCCTTAAAAAGGTTTTGATCTAACGACAGATTTTAAATTAACACGACATCGGTCGACAAAAAACGAGACAAAATGGGGTTACGTTATCTTTTTTGGAGCTACGATATCTTTCGTTTTCACCGACATGCAGAGATAATATATAATATATAATATATATATTATCATAACTTGATTAATTGTGAAACTCTTGAATAATGGTGAAGATGAGAACATATCGTCATTTCGATCAGAAATTCAAGCAGCTGTGACGATCGCTGACTTTTGATTGTATCACAGGCATCGTTATGTATAATTAGAAATTAAATACGCATATATTGACCTTATGAAATATCATATCACGAGTAATGCACATGTATTATGCTGCCATCATGTTCCATCATCGATAGTGCCATTCGTGCATCAGCTTGCATGTTGTTTGCACGATGTATGCATGTTGGCCGTGCATCCACAGGGCCTGCTGTCAGGGTTATGACCGATGACATATGTGTCATACATGTCATACGTGTCATACCTGTCATACATGTCATACCATGTCATGTCATGTCATATATTATTATGACAGTCGGTCATGTCATATATTATTATGACAATCGACAGTATGGTCGATCATGACTGTACAGGTCGAGTCGCGTCATACATTTATGACAGTCGTCAGTACGGTCGACGATGACTGTACATGTCGCCAGATGATTATGTCATATCATCAGGCATCCCTGTCATCGAGAGTTCGTATGATTGAACTCGAAGATGGCAAAGTAAAGATACATCTTGGAAACAAACCAAGAACCATCTTTAGCTTTCAGCATGCGCAGAACTCGCATGTGCAGCATGAACGAACTAGTCGTTACTACCATGCTGGTCGTTCAACCTACGTCTCGGGTTCACAACCCAATGGCGGTACCATCTAAGATGATGGGTGACGTAGGTATAAAAGTGAGGAAGCGTTGTGCTTCAGCAGATCCTCTTACAGAGACTGCACTCACAAACCCGCTCATCCGTACACTCGCATTGCTGTCCAACTTTGCGGTGTTTCTTTTGTATATTGATAATATATTCACGGCGCTTGTATCTACAGCCGTATCAGTGGTATTCTAAAAGTCGTCAAGGCACGATACTCGAGAACCCAAGTGGGTGCAGTGATAGACATAGCATATTTAATATTGTTCGCAGGTTGCAGGAGGCGCACATACGATAGCGCTCGCATAAAATTGAATATCTGCAGCCCGAATAATATACGTTCGCATATAGAACCGTGACAGTGGCATTGCTTCCGCTCAGGCGAAGAACGAGAACTCAAGTGCAGCAGAATTGACACATATACGTATATTGATTTGTATACAGCGCGACTGAGTTCGCATACATACCGTCGAATATCTGCACATACACGACAGCTTTCGCTTCAATACATCGTCAGCGATCCGAGCGGAATTGTGCATAAAATTGTCGGCGCGACATAAATCACATTCAGCATATACTGCGTCGAGGTGTGCGCACGATATATGTATGCTGTCAATAATCGCAGGGTATGGTACGATGTGCGAGAATTAAGCGCGCATATGAAAAATGAGCGTCAGTGCATATAATCTCATCAACTGCAACAGAGATGCACACAATCTCATCATCAGCGACAGCGACATTCGCAATTGTACCGCGCGACCCGTACAGTATACATAAAGATGTGCGATGATCACAATTCATACCGTGCGACGCAGATGTGCGATGATCATAGTTCGTACCGTGCGACGCATGCATCAACATGCATATCGACATGCGACATACACAATTCGTATCACGCGCATACATAGTGTGCAAAATCTCGATGTTCGTACCATATCGCACCAAGTGGGCGCATACAGCGACAGATTGACGCATGATAAAATAAGGCCCAACTATACACATACATGCTGCGCAGAGATACTGTGTGCGACATCAGCATTGTTATACACACACATGCTGTGCAGAGATAGAGTGTGCGATATCGTCATCGTCATACACATGAATACTGTGATTGTGAATGAATGGTCATTATTATCACACTTATCATTATTATCACAGATCACTATCACATGGCATACTTTGATTGTGTGCACAGGATATACATGTGATCAAGCTAGATATACACATGTAAAAATCCAGTATACATGCATACATGCATAAATACTTTGCTACTACTGTGCATGGTATATATACATCCATACATTATTGCTTGACATGCACGCATGCAACCTGATCACGATAGCGGCTGTGCATACTGTCATACATACTTATTTACTGTGACATATTGCTAGAACTTGCAAGTCCAGTGCTATATTCAAAACCCAAGTAGTATAAGATGCCAGTCTTGATTGTTAAGACAGGAATTAGTACAGTTGTTCCATGACGAAGGATTTGGGATTGGACATATGTTCTCCTGTTAATCAAGTTGGATACTCATCGGAGCTACTTGTGAAATTTACCATTCAACTCATCATTCATCAGGATGAGATGTACAAGATTACAGCAGTATACTAAGAATATTGATATACATCATACTTGTGATATGCTGTCCAGTGGTATACAGACAAACCTGTATGATTAACTTATATCGATTTACTTCAGTGTACTCAATCAGTAAGTACATATACAATATATAGTTACTGTGTATACCATCCCATCAGATGCACATCACTATAAAACTAGATATAACAGTACTTATCATAGTCCTTACAATAATATTAATGTCAGTACATGTTATGGATATATTGACATTACACTAAGTCAGCAAGTGTACATGATCAATGTATAATACTAATATCTTATACATAATACATAGATACCATTTTCCAAACACATGTGCGTGGAAAATGTCAGTGATTGCGATAGATAAGGGAGCAGGATAAGACAAGATGCTGTAGGGCTGGATGGAGTTATCTCCAGACCCGAAGGCAAGATACTGCACCCAATAAACAGCTGGTAACTGTTGGGTGCAGTCCACTCGTCATTCCACACACTATCGCTGGAGCAACATCAATATCTACATTGCATTCTGACAGTTGATACAGATGATCACTTCACATGCATGTACCAACTCAGATCAGCAACCATACATGAATTGACAAAAGGTGGTTGTGGACGTACAAACTGCTCAGATTATATCTAGCAGTGTCCAGATGTATTTGAACATAGAGATATCACTTGATATACTCATTGTATACATCCAAATATATCTTAGGATCTGACACAACTGTGAATTCATTTACAGTTGATATATCTTAAATATCACCAGAGAGTGCATTTGCCTCCATGGGTTTCAATCAGTAAAACCCAGAAATGTGATCAACCTCAGATGTTGATATGCAGAATAATTCACTTTTATGCCATGAAATTTGTCATGTGCAAAGGTGAAGTGATTTGCAGTGCTTCTGTACTTTGCAGTCCACACACACACAGAGATATGTATATATATATATATATACATATAGCCAAAAACGGCCAAAATGGGTAAAATCCGTTTGCGATAGATTTGAAAATTGAAAATCGGACCCTATTTTATTTGATAATATGATTTTATACCTATTGAGGTATGAGAAAATCATAATGACAATAGTCATATCTCGTGTAACACCCTAGATATTAGGTGTGTAATATATAGGGGTGAACATATTGGCTGTAACGAAAAATCGGTCAAAATACAATACGTGTAATCTTTTGCAAATTCGGGATTGATTTTTTTTGCTATAATGGATATTTATCTATCAAATAACAATCCCTGAAAGACATAACACGTGTAACACCCTGTAACACCCTAATATTTGAATGTGTGTGTCAGGGGTGTAACGTACCCTCTGAAAATCACTTAACATTCACTTAGGTATTGAATGCAGTTTTGCTTAAAAATCTTTGCAAAAACGTTATACTGTTTATTTTTTTACCTGTATTAGGGTTACTGATATCAAGTAACACCCTAATCACCATATTGAGTAACAGGGCCACTGTAACCACATATGCCCTAAAATGCCAGTTTTATTTCGAAAAACTTCGTTTTTTGGCATTATTATATCATGCTAAATCATCATAGACATAATAATACTACGGGCAACAACCCAAAAACTGTTGGGCAACAACCCTAAAACTGTATGAGCTGCTTCCTATAAGGACTGCAAGCTATAAGCTATAAGCTATAAGGTATATAAACAACTGACTACCTATGTATTCACACTTCCTCAAGGGGGGAAGAAGGTGGATAGGATTCACACATATCCATTTCATATTCGGATCTGGTTATTTCTGATGGATTGCTTTTGATAAAATCACTGCATCCACAAATAACGTTGAAATCTGTACAACGTTAAATCCACCATCACTAATAAAGTGTAAACTCGGATGGGAAACTATATCCCAATGACTATAAGTTGACTCTTGCTCAGCATTTACATTCTCGAGTAAGTTTGGAATGCTGAACTATATACATAACATATAACCTGATACCATGCTTAATTGCATTTCCTGGATCAGAAGATGATAGTTATATAATGTATATATATATATATATCCCACCTGATACACTTTGGCACTATAGCCGTATATAAGAGTGGGAAGGACAAGTGCATCGCTGTAAGACTGGTTGATATAGTCCCAGTGCTGAAGTCAGAATTTGGCACCTGAATAACAGCTGATAACTGTTGGTGACCATCATCAGGCAAGACCTTCCAAGCGTAACTCCTTTGATCCTGAGATGCAAGTGAATTGTTCATAATATGTTAACATCACGTAAAAGCATTCTGATAAAAACCCTATATATTCATATGAGTTGTCATTATCACAAATGACATGGGTTTAGAATCGTCGAAATAAGTAACTCCGATGAATTCACTAGTACAGAATAAGCTGTTGAGATTATTCCTCCGGCTGGATTTCAATCATTCACAATCCCTGTACATTCCGGTGACAAAATATTGCACTGGACTGATCACCACATTTGATATAATCTGTGATATATAAGTCATCAGAGAAAGCATTGCAATCAGCACAATGCTGTCTAAGACTCACAAAGATGAGTAACATATATTCTCAGGTGTAATAAATGGAGGCACTGTATTGTGACCTGCGCTAAGATCATGTATGCATGGACACAACATGACTCGTGCCAATGACGTGGACATATTTTATGCCACGACATTACATCTGAAATTAATAAATCACTCGGAGAGAAGGTGTTGACATCAGTATAGCACCATTATACATATAGTCATGAGGATTTTAAAGAAGACATAGTCTCTCCGATATTGACAAACATGGTACATATATATATATATATCCATGCTCTCTGATCATACATTGATATCCCACAGCATACGATGATGGTAATAGCAAGCCACTTCGCCGCTAGAGGGTAGTGTTGTATATATATACAGCACATGCTTGGGCACTATATGACCCACGCTAAATGACGTGGATTTGGGCTGCATCCCAATAACTGCAATGCACCTTAAGTGCAATGGGCTGCAACCCGAGAACTGCTATCCAGCTTCATAGAAAGCTTCCACGTCTTCATATAAAGGTCGGACCTCTGTTGTATTTGAACGGCGCTTGACAACCGCCTAGCAATACACTTCCTTGAGGGGGGAAGATGATAAGCTAGAAATACAACTAAAAACCAAATAATAATAAAGACAAATAATAAAACAAGTAAGTTGCATCATTGTTTTTGTTTTGGTAAGCCTGACTGTATACAGTCAAACCATGCAGAACTCCATGAAGTTGACACATACATCAGCCATGACATACATATGAGCTTGATTTTGAAGACCTAAGACATTGTATACATCTGATCTAGCATGTATCCAGATTAGAATTGTATATTGACACGGCGCAAGCACTATAGCCTCTGCCACCGATGATCATTGAAAAGGGCAACCATTCCTGATATTTCATACACATCATCTAATTGTATCATTAAAGGTGTCAAGAGTACTCAATGCAATATGCAGGCTACAGCCTGAGTACAACACCTAGATAGGTCAAAGCCACTGAGCTGACCAATGCAGCATAAATGCTAGTTGTCTTGAAGGCTATACAATAAGCCTATTGCCCTTATGTCTTGATATGTATCCGTGTATTGGCATCTCTTTGAGGTAATTATACCTACTGAATGAGCCATACCAACCATCTTGTCTTCATTGATCATTACATATCTGATCATATCGCCATTGAGCAATGCCTATTCTGTGAGATTATATATCACGAGGCATTTAATTAAGTGCACATTAAACAATTGTAGTGCAACAAAGGTCATCAGCTCTTCATCTACCAAAAGGTTGAGTTGTTGTCATAAGTATTGATTTTTCAGACACCATTTCTCAGAGGACTATTCATCATGAAAGACAAAGTCTGTGCAATCATGGCTATTCAGCCTCCGACATAGCTGACATAGCTATTTAGCTTATGACCCAACCGTTGTTAAGCAGCCTCCACACCATATGGCTGAAAAATGGCAAGCAATCTCTTCGGTCATTCTTGGGCATAGAGCAATCAAGCACAGCCAATCTAGGATGTTTATCCCAACATTCTCCAAGAGTTACTCATATTTTCCATGTGTCAAGAAAACAGCCAATATACCGCTCTATGATGGAAGTCATCTCCTTCAGCGAGGGAAAATGGTTATGCTGTAAAGTTGACCAATCTGATCATCATAAAAGTGACAGATTTGAGAAAATCGATTGAAACTTGTATTGAAAATGACTATTCCTTAAGATAAGGTATTGCACCTAATGGAATAAAGGTTTCATCCTCTGAAATAGGAAAGGAGTTTTTCATTGACTCTACTTCCTGAATCCAGAATCACATAGAAAATATATTCTATCCTGTACATATACAAGTATATTAGATACAGATTCTGAGCATACAAGTGGATTTGAATGCACTCAGGTATGTACTGAGTTGCAACTGTCCAAAGTTTTCATTCTGACATCACTATCTTATTGTGGAATAGCATATAATGGTATAAACCATCCACATATAGATTGACATCATACTTGTGGTTCATATCATTCTGGCACATAAGACACGCATGCTTCATTGAGGAATCATGACTCTCTGAAAGTTCATTCTGGAATGTTTAGAAAATTGTTGTCTCGACCATTAGGCCAGGAAGTCTTGGAAAAAGCCAGGCCACCGCAAACTGCAGCTGGTTTCCAAGCGCAGTTCATCCTCATTCTGGAAAGTGACAGAAATTTTATAGTCATCAACAAGTCACAATTCTATCGGATTGAAATGACACATCCATCATTCATACTTCTTTATCATAACAAGTCTCTGAATAATGTTTGCTCAAAAATAAAATGGGCACCATTGAGATAAGTGATCATGTGCTGAAGAATATACACATATCACTGGGCAATGCCATGTTCTATTCATAATGAATGACATGTCAGCCATCCATCAACTACGAAAATACAACTCGTAGTAAGTTGTTGTCATTACGGACACTTCTTGATTGACTCTCCATTAGCTTCGATACCAAAGTTAACTTCGGTACTGATTTCTTTGTTCATCATGACAATCATTATCCAGGACCATTGTCTAAAATTGGGTACACTATATTGACCCTAAACTGACAAAGTATGTGGGCTGCAACCCAACGACTGCATTTGACATCATCTGGCATTTGCCACATTCAAAAACGTCAGGCATATTGCCAATATGACGTAGAGAGAATCAATGTTCAGATTGACATTGTTACCTCTAAAGCATTCGATGAGTAATCTCAGTCTGATTCTCTATCAAACCATTTTTCACATAACATAATGATTGAATAACATCCTCCATCACCATCTGATTGGTTTGATACATCTCTTTTTACGAAGGGGAGGAAGAGTATAGATTCATTCATTTTTTATACAGCTGCCACAAATTGATTTACATCATTGTGATTTGCTTGGAAAATTAAAATTTTATCAAAAGTTCCAGCATCTGTGTATAGCAGCCATTAAGTTGATGACACGGTACATCATGCCGATTGAAACATCAAATGAAGTCTTATTTGACTTACTAACACATGAAGTTCATTACGAGGAAATCATAGATACATATTTCTCCGGCTCTATCATTTTTATGAAGGGCACTGACATGGGAGAACGATGGTTTTTCAAAGGTGAATAAGCTATATTGTAAGCTTACGACCATCACTTTGACGTCAACAGCCTGAGATGCTGATTGTCGAAATTCAAGAGTTGAAGGATTCGATGAATCAACCTTGATACATGTGTTTTGATTGATGAATTGTTGATCCATGGTTTCTCCCCAAATCTAGAGAAGCTGGCACACAAGTTGTTGCCAATGTCTTAAGGAAAGCATCTGAGCAAAGGATTGCTAGTTGTGCCATCAGGCATCGAATTCCATAACAGCAAAGCCGAGTGAGTAAATCCGCCACTCTAGCTATTTGCCCGTCATTCCTTCCAGGTTCATGACAAGAGACAATTCATCAAAGTCATACACCAATGCATAAGTCGCATGCATGGTTGCACAGTTTGTATCCGAATGCCATTCCATCAAGGTTAAGCATCTTGACAGTAACACTGGCCAACCAAAAGCCTTCCTGTCTTCGGATATCTTGAGCATTCTCATTTCCAACTCTTTGGACTAGGAAGCATCATGACTGTGCCTCACCAGGACGCTAATCCTCAAAGCCGCACACTTGAAACGAGCCTTATGAAACAGTGATCTTTGGCTTGTGGGGCGTCAACCCCTTATCAAATCCTGAACACTTGTTAACACCTGGATAAATTTATCATGATGCAACTTAAGTGGGATTATAAGTTCCATATAATCATATTGTCTACGTATGCTGAAGGCATAACTGCCGCATATGGTTACAATAGGTCGCAGCTTCTATAACATTGTGGCTTCTAAGTCAAAAGCCGATAGCCGATGACTTTTGCCAATAATTGCCGACCAAATAATAATCAGACCGTGGAAACATGTACCCAAGAGGTTTTCGTCCATCGGTCACATATATATATATCAGGGCTGCATCCCAAGAACTGCAGGGCTGCATCCCAAGAACTGCAGGGCTGCATCCCAAAGACTGCGATGCACCTTCGGTGCAATGGGCTGCAACCCGAGAACTGCAGGGTTATATCCCTAACATTTTTTACCCTGCATCAAATTGATATGACAGGAGCAGGAATTGATCCTTCCTTGCTAAGGTGTAGTGAGCCTTGTATAAATCATACCCTTACACAGATACGCATATGCGGGTACCAATATCTGTGAAAAACTGCTAATGCTACCTTTGCCAAAACCGTGGTTTGTCATCGGATTCTTGGCCAGTCATCCGAGCTACCGGAGATATCGACTGAGGTAGACGGAGTTGTGATCCTAAGTTGTGCTTGACAAACATAACTAAAGAAATTTCACATTAGTACGTGGCGAATCCATTCTCACTCATCGCGATAGATGTTCGTCAAAGCGCGCGTACCGGACCAAATATTGAGGAGTTGAGCAGACCGGGTAAAGGATTATACGTCCAATCCCGTTAAGCAGGGCCACTCCGTTTGCATTAAAAACAAGCCCCAAAAATCGGGCTCCCCGTTGCCGCCTGTGAACCTCCATAGTAGCTTCATGAGGGGAGGAAGGGTTGGGTGCACTATATATAACTGTGGAAACATGTACCCAAGGGTTTTCGTCGATCAGTCATATATATAAGGCCGAGAATCGTGCGATTATAAATCGTTAAATCGTGGGATCATCGTTCGCAAAGAACGACGGCTAGCGCAAATAATCCGTAACGTAGACTTCGGATGCTTTGAATCGTCACTCTGACGCACGATACGTATGGATCAATCAGTAATCCAGCGTCAATCTGCATCACGAAACGCAATTCATTGAACCTTGAAACGTCACTCTGAAATACGATACGATTTCCAGAAAGGTGGGCTACATCCTAAGAACTGTAAGGTGAGGGACTAAAGTGGACTCAGTTCCCCCCAATAACCTAAAAACACCATGAGGGACGCCTCAAATCGGTGTAAGAAGACTGGTACCAGCAAGAAGCGACAACAACAAAAACATCAAAGACATATACAAAGGTATGCCCGTTGTGAGGTCACAACTCTCTTAAGAGGGGAGATCTGTCAGGGTTATGACCGATGACATATGTGTCATACATGTCATACGTGTCATACATGTCATACCATGTCATGTCATGTCATATATTATTATGACAGTCGGTCATGTCATATATTATTATGACAGTCGACAGTATGGTCGATCACGACTGTACAGGTCGAGTCGCGTCATACATTTATGACAGTCGTCAGTACGGTCGACGATGACTGTACATGTCGCCAGATGATTATGTCATATCATCAGGCATCCCTGTCATCGAGAGTTCGTATGATTGAACTCGAAGATGGCAAAGTAAAGATACATCTTGAAAACAAACCAAGAACCATCTTTAGCTTTCAGCATGCGCAGAACTCGCATGTGCAGCATGAACGAACTAGTCGTTACTACCATGCTGGTCGTTCAACCTACGTCTCGGGTTCACAACTCAATGGCGGTACCATCTAAGATGATGGGTGACGTAGGTATAAAAGTGAGGAAGCGTTGTGCTTCAGCAGATCCTCTTACAGAGACTGCACTCACAAACCCGCTCATCCGTACACTCGCATTGCTGTCCAACTTTGCGGTGTTTCTTTTGTATATTGATAATATATTCACGGCGCTTGTATCTACAGCCGTATCACCTGCAGTGTAATCGCAAGAGTCGAGCATTCGCGAAGAATGAAATTTTTCATGCGTACATACATCGATAATCTACCATGCCGTGCATGCATGATGTATAATCGATATCGAACATGTGCATATATGCATACTCGATTACATAAAGTATGCATATATTGGATATCGATTATATATCATGTGCCGCATCCAAAGATATTGCATGAGCATTACAATATTGATCATCTACCATGCGGGTACAGTATATATATACGAAGTTTATATACTTCGTATAGATATATCCGTTATCCAACGGTGTCCGGCAGCGCCAGCGCTCCATCTGATAATGCATCCGCTGCGCATGGCGCACATGTATTTACAGCCGTCGTCGCTAAACGGCATAAACGCAGTGGCAATTCGTGCAGACATTTCTGAGTTTATATGCATTGTGTGGACGCGCATACTCACGGGTATGCTGACTTTCCCCCCCCCTTAGGGGGGAGCAGTGGTGCACCCTTAGTTTCACCCCTCGCCTGGATGTCACCTGCAGTGCTGCCTGTGTCACAGTGTCAGGCTCCCGAAACACTTAGCCAGAACATCATATTATTTTATCTGACTTTAGTATTCCAAGAGCCAGCACACCTGCATTTTTACAGTTACAAAACAGCATATATATATCCATATATCTCCTGTTTGATCAGGTTATAGCCCACGCACCTTTCGTGTTGGCTTATCCGTCTCTCTGGTCCGCTTCGCTTTTTGCGACTCTATCGACATCTTTTGGCAGCAACTCGACATCAGCCGCACCGCACCACTCGCAGCACGTCACGGCACGGCAAACGACATCGCGACATCTTGACATCTTTTTCACGACATCTTCAGCTGTTTTCATTGCACACTTCGTGTGCTTCAATTTACAACTGGACCCGCAATATTTTATTCCGACAATGGCTTCGACTCGACGTGAGGGACTTGCATCCGCTCTGCGCGCTGCCCGCACACATCAGGGCGGTACACCGTCACATTCACCTTCCGAATCGCAGTCTACCCCTGCCTCGTCCCGTAGACCACGCAGAATTGTTGGAACATCGTCATTGCGTTCAAAGCCAACATCATCGGTCAACGCCCCTACGGCTTTCGACTACTTCAACGACCCCGACGTGTTGAGCACCACGCCTGTGGAGGAGGGGCGCGAGGATGAGTACATCGAGCAGCTCGCCTACGCGTTCCAGTATGGGAGTGACCTCATCTCGTTCCTGAAGTCTATTGGCCTCAAAATGCCCACTGGTTACACTTTGGACACCACGACTGCCGACGTGGACTTCAACGCCCTCCTTTCGGGATTGGCTCACGTGCTGTACCCCGTCTCCTACAGCGAGGCGGCCAAGCTCCTGGACCTCGAGCACGACCATGACTTTTACCACGTCACCATCAACGAGATCCTCTTCAGCATCCTTCCGCACCCACTTCGTGGCAACGCACTGAGCGTCTACCACGAGTGTGCCCGCCACCACCCCGCTGACGGCCGCTACGCTCTTCAGCGCTTACGGTACGAGGTGGAGGGTGTGCCCGACGCGGACGGCATGCGCTTCTGGACCCAGATGAGGGCGGTTGTCCTCACCGAGATCGAGGACCCCGCCCCACAACTTGCACTAATTCGACGGCTTGGTGACCGCCACCAGAAGATCAAGCCGGCGTACAACGACGCCGACCGCGTGATGGACCTCTGGCACATTTTGTCCGAGTCCGCCAAGCAGTCACCGTACGTCGCCCCTCTGTACCTGGTGGTGTTGCGTGAGCTACGTGCGGGTGCGGTTTTCACTTTTGCCCGCCTTGCTCTCCGCATCCGCCTCGCCTTTCGGGACGAGAGCCCCCTTGCCACACTCTCGTCCTCTGCCGCTCCCGACATCCCACCCGAGGGCTCTGGCTACCGCCCTAAGCAGGCGCCCCAGAGGCCCAACCCATCTCCGCGATCCCCTGTTGCCATGGCCCTTCGCATGCAGAAGCAATCGGCTGCGCCCTTGGAGGGAAAGTGGACGTCCGATTCCCCGAACTCCATGTACCTCAAGTGGGTGGGCACGGGTTTTCCCTGCACTGTATGCTTCCGCATGTGGCACGTCACGGACTCCCACCCCGACACCCGTGGTGCCTGCCCGTACGTGTGCGTCGAGGCATTCGCGAACAACAGGCACCTGGAGACATCGCGAGCGGCCACTACCCGCCCGCCGCTTGATGCATCCGCCGCCGCCCTCACGGCACCGCCCCCTGCGGTGGACCCGCCGGCTCCACCCGCAGAGCAGCCTGCTGCGGCAGCCCTCTCCGCCCGCCTCTCCCTGCCTGCACCAATTGCAGGTGATGCGATCGACACCGTCGGCAGCGGCTCTCTGGTGGTGCCAACCACGGACGATGCCGCCTATCCGCTGCCTGATGACATCGAGGAGCCTGCTTGCTACGGAGCCGTCTTCGACTACGAGGACGACACCGATTGGCCGGCATTTCGCTCTTCCCCTGTGTGGCTGCCCAAGATCAACGGCGGTGTGAGCGAAGAGGTTCCACAACCCTAAGATTGGATTCGGGCTTGAGATGTGAGAATGTACTAGCGCCATGCATGGAATTGCTTCTAGCTAGGTTGAAAAAGGCCTCTCCGAGTAACATTCTAACATTTCTTCTAGCCGCCTGTCCGGGTGTACCGGCTGGCCCTGCAGTGCACCTCCCTCCTTCGGGGTGAGGTGGTGTCACGGGTATGCTGACTTTCCCCCCCCCTTAGGGGGGAGCAGTGGTGCACCCTTAGTTTCACCCCTCGCCTGGATGTCACCTGCAGTGCTGCCTGTGTCACAGTGTCAGGCTCCCGAAACACTTAGCCAGACATCATATTATTTTATCTGACTTTAGTATTCCAAGAGCCAGCACACCTGCATTTTTACAGTTACAAAACAGCATATATATATCCATATATCTCCTGTTTGATCACATACATGCTACAATTATATTACTACAATTACATGCTGGTGGCAGACACGCTTTCATTAGTGCTTTGCCACCCTTGCTTCCACGCTTTGTGGAATGTTTCCTGCCTTAGCAGACTGTCATGTATGAGGGGAACAGACTCGAGTAGATCGTTCCGAAGGCGTTGCCTTACTCATCGACGTAAATGTTTTATTATTATTATTACAATTATAAAGATACGCAAGTGGCACAGTGTTCTTCCTTTTAATACATTTATATTTGCAGATGTCGTGCTCGCATGTCGCGATGCGATCTAGTGGTCTCCCTTCTACATCGCCTGCATGTCGAACACGCATGGTGCAATTGTGAAATATATCTGCCTACAACTCGCTTCCTGTATCGCAACTGTCGAGCGAGCCTGCGTGTCGGTTGGGATGCTCCATGCATCCAACGGGATATCTGCCAAGACGCCATGCGAATGGAGACGATACACATTTGAATTTAGCCATTGGCACTACCATGCGAGTATAAAATGTCAATCATGACAATCAAGCACATATATTCAAGCAAATGCGCAGATGGCATCACGATATGCAAGTGTGGCATTTGCGATACAGGAAACGAGTTGTGAGCGTGTGCTTGTGCGAATGGGGTATATGAATAGCAGTGATTACTTGTGCTTCGATACAATTTAATCAATAATTAGAAATCCCTCAGATGGGATGCTTCGCTGACAAGTGGCATTACCAATTTATACACCGGTGTGATAAGATCAGATTCTACGCTACGGACACGTTCATGAATGTACATCGGAATATCCGATATATATATATATGAATTGAATTGAATAATCGTCATTCGGGAGGCATAGTCAGCCACGTCGGCTGATTATGAAAAACAAAGCAACGCCCGATAATTATGTAGAATATAGTCACCTACATGAATGTACTTTTGTGCACCGTCGGTGCGTATTTTCTATTTTTTATTTTCGTATACCTCTTACCTGAAACCCAACGTATATATATTGTAAACGTGTACGTGACACTGTACAGCTGAAGAGGCACCGAAAGCAATGATGAGATATTGACAATAATCTATATGCAATGCATCGTCATCTAGGTATTTTCGATGCAACTTGAATTTTACCAATTCCAATACTTTCAACGTTGACACACACATATGAAGCGTTGTAGAGCGGGGTTTGATACAGTCATCAGTAACTAAATGGGAGATTTGCTGAAAAGAATTTGCGGTCGCGACGCGATAGATTTGATATGGTACCCGCATCACCGTAGATTTGATAAAACTCTTACCATACACCGTAGACTTGAATAATCGTCAAACTCTTGAATAATCTACTTACTTTAGGTATATCGTAGCTCCCAAATAGATATCGTAACCCATGTCGCATGTCGGTCTGTCGCGTTTCTGAATTTTTCAACCAATCAAATCGCCGCGATCAAAAACGCAACAGACCGACATGTCGTCGAAATTCCCAAACCAGGACTAACGACGGGCCCGATGGCACGGTCGCGGTCGGGGCTGCCCTTGTAAACCCAGGCAAGCCCGCCTGGTTTGACAAGGCTCAAGCGACACAAAGGCCTTAAATACGCGAGGTCCGCAGCGAGCAACCGGATCCATTTATGTCCTTCGTGGACACGCTGCTCTTATGGGAGCAGCAACGCGCGACGACGAGGCGCAGGCGCAGGCGGTCATGCCTCGCGTGTACGGGTATTGCAGGATTGAGAATCAAAATGACGTGTCACTGAGACACGTCATTACCTATATATGATATATTGACCCGTCCGCTATTATTTATGAATATAATACAATTACACATATGCACCTTCAGTGCGTATTAAATATTTTTATTTTTCGTATACCTGAAACCCAACGTATATCGGATATGACCGTCAGCGTCATCGCATCGCATCGTCACGCTGCGCTGCGCTGCGCCGGTTCAGAATTTGTCGGGATTGAGACGGAAACCTCGTTCCAGTTCCAGCGCGAGTATCCCTTCCCCATGCAAATGGCTAAAATTGCGTCTGCATTATAATTACATACCGTCGATTGGATCGGCGACAAATTAGATATATCCATGTGGACACGCATAGATTTTGGATATGAACACACATTGCCCATTCATGGCCATAATCACATATAAGAGGTAGTTATAGCTGCCACGTCAGACTATATGCTCTCGACTGTGAGGCGCAGTCCAGAGCATATAGTCTGACGTGGCAGCTATAACTAGCTTGTCGCTCGCTCGTCTTCGACTGATCCTACGGTCGCACTGCTCGCTCAGACCCGAATGCTATTTCTTGCCACGTCACTATCATAACTTTTGAGCTCTGTTTCCAAATCCTCGATGCTGTCGCGACATTTTGCTTCCTCCTCCCGAATTAGGAATTTTGGAAACGAAGCGACAGCATCGAGCATTTGGAAACAGCATCGAGCAGCCCGCGACAGCCCGCGACAGCCGATTCAGTCGCGTTTTTTGCGCGGTTCGGCACGATTGTTCTCTTTTGGCGACCTTTCGCATGAATCGGCTCCCATAAGCTTCCCTTGTGCGAAGGTGGGATAAGACGAATGGCGTTCCCACGGTGGTAGGGGCGGGGATGGGGAGGGAACACCATCCTTTCTACCTGACGCTTTTTGGCAGGGCCCTTACCATGTGCACCCACTATCGGGAAAGCCAATCAGAACATGCCAGCTCAAAGATGCCATTGCAATACGACTTTTGTAAGTGCACAAATGGCAAAACACCATTGGTTGTCGATGACGAGCGAGCGACAATGATTATTAATAATGGCAATATAATGCAAATTTGAGGATTCTGCTTTTTCATATGTAAAGCAGAAAAATAAAAATTTGCTGCTGTATCCCGATTCTCAAGATGAAGATCGAACGATCAGCTGTCCTACTGTAACCGTGAGCGCGATGGGTTGGATAATAGAGAGGTTCCGCAAAAAGGCATCTTTTCATAATTCGGGACCAAATCCCGGTGCCACGTCGGATTTTGTGTCGAGTCACTTCTTGGGTCCTGGCGTAATTCCAAAATGACGCCAGGGAATCTTTCAGTCCCGCAAAAAACGTGAAATCCATTTTTCGTGTGAAACAGTCCGCAGTCGCTAAGATTTCGAATGCTCTCGCGATATCGAATTTCGCAAATGGGGGGAAGCGAAATCTGAATCGAGACAGTTTAAATTTTATTTATATTCTGTCTCGTGCTAAATTATTTGATATAAATCACTCGAATGGGAGCATGAATCTCCGCTGTCAATCGCATCTGGGCGAAATTAAAGAAGCAGGAGGTCTCTAATTATTTTCTCGCTCTAAGAAGCAACCTTCTTTTTGTTTCTCTCTCCTTTTTGCCATAATGGAGACTCTGCGTGCCCCCGCCATCGCAGCACCCTTGCAAACTCGCCCATCAAGCACATGCAACGTTTCCAAGCGCGGTCTTTCCTTGAAGACCTCGGTTAAGTCGGTTCGGTCTTCCAAGGCATTGTTTCTTCAGCCGCGACACACGGGTATGATTGCAAGTCAGCGCGTCTGCAACAGTTTTCCTTACTGGAAGTCGTGAGGTTGGAATACGTGGTTAGATTTTCTACAGAGGAAGAGACGGCACCCGTGTGTCCTGCTATAGGTTTTGTGTTTTTTAGATATTTCGGTCAGCGAATCGCACACTTTAACTGAATGGATCGAAGAACATGTAACGGTTGTCACATATCTTGTTCGTCAGTAGTTTAAGCTCTAAAAAATTCGTTGATTTTCGGTTCATCATCCGTGCACCTACTCGTGTGCCTTTAGACAGCAAGGCCGTCCTGACGAGAACGTAGTGGAGAAATTACGCGGGCACGGTGTGTGTGTGTGTGCGTTACTTGTTGTTTCAGGTGTATCCCAAGGCAGGAATTCTCACTTGGTGACGAAAGCTATGGCTGGAATGTGAGTAGCTTGCTGTTCCTATTCTTCTCTTTCCTCGTTCACTGAGCAGTTGTGTGCTCCCACCCCAAGAAAGTTGTTAGATCTAGGCGACCAATACCGAACCCTGGTGTGGTATCGAGTATTCCACGGTTTAGTAAAGAGATAGGTTTGACTTGGTGAGTTACAAGACAAGGCTTTAGTGTTGTAGCGAGCGGTGTTCTTAGTCTTTAGGGTTTCTTGTGCACGTTAAACTCTTCTGGTTTAATATGTTTCGTAGTCTGCATAGTTGGATGGTTTTCGGTTGGGTCTTATCTCGGCGCTCAGTGAGGCGACATATACGGGAAGCACTTGGACCGCCTTCGAGCTTGGCCTGCAGCCCGTTTGGTGGCAACCAGAGGTGCCCAAGCCAGGCGAGACGATGACTGTATACTACAACAACGCCCTTACAAATTTGGAACCTGAAGTTGGCGACTTCGTGAAATTTAACGGTATTACCAGACTCGCATTTTTGCTTTGCGTTGGTTATCCGCCTTACTTTTGTTCGTTGTAAGGTTTTCTCGTGAGCTCACCTTTACGTTTCCCCTAAAGAACTATCTAAGCACCTGCCCACGAAATATCTTTTCTTCTTCTAGTATTTGTAGGATTACACTCCCCAAACATCAAAGTGCTCGTAGCTTTTGTAAAACTCGGTTAGATGCGAAGGGTTACGCTGGAGACTTTTTTTTGCCCCTGCCTTTTCGTCCAGCTGATTTTCGCTCGTATTCATGCTTTCAGGTGGTTTCAATGGTCCTTTCATGTGTGGCGGAGAACCTCGTCCAATGGCGGTTGTGACGGAGAACCCAACAGGAGGCAAAATTTATTCCGTTCGCGTTAAAGTAGGTTCACGGCATTCCGTCCTGTTTCAACAATATACGGAAGCTCAGCCTCACCTTCTGAGCACTCTCTGCAAGCAGCTCAGTTTATCAGTCACTGTTCAGCTTTGTTCCTGGTATATGAGAACCCTAGTCTTCCCTCGCGACCAACCTAGGGGGGCTGGAGCTCGCAGCTTAGTTCCTGAAACTGTTCACAACTGGAAGCCTATCTCTTGATCTTAGGTTTCGCTACCACTGGCAACAAATAACTTTTCGCACAGGACTGCATGCTTTGTCAAGGTTTTTGTCAAGCATATTCCTCCTTTCCTTCCATAAGACTTGCTTTTGAAGTGTCGCTCAATAAACTTACGGTTGTGCTGTCAGAGCAGCGAGCGTGCCTTCGTCACGTCTTGCGGGCGCCCACTTCCACCTTTACTATATGTATTCGGCTGTTAAGCAGGTCATATAGGTCTTCGTGACCTATTTTCACTGGCCGGTGCTCTTGTTTTTGCACAGGTTCCTCAAGCTGCGCAGTTTCTGCAAGTTTCTTTTACAGATGGCATCAGGTATATCCGTTTTCTCTCTGCTTTGCATGTGCTTTTGTGTGGCGCCCTTTTCACGTTTTTTTCACATTTCCCTGGCTAGTATTTTTCGTGGGAGCTTGAGTTACAGGAGCAGGAGCAGGTTGCATCCCTAAGCTGCCCTGCCCCTGAACCAGCCTCTGTTATCAACGCTCACTTCCTCTTCGCCGGCTGTAATCTGAAATAACCTAAGTGCCAAGTCTCAGATATCCCAGTTGAACCATGGAGTTCTTGACTTTGGTTTGAGAACTGTGAAGATACTGCTTAGATCTTAGTGAGGAAAGACTCAGGGACTTCGTTGAGCTGATATGTAGACAATACTTAAGTTCGCCTTGGAAAGCCCTGGCACTGTTTGTCCTTACTTCATCTTGTTTTTCTCTGCAGATGGGACGAGAGCTACACGATTCCTGTAGAGCAACCTGCCAGCGTCAGGAATAACGATAAGGTGATTAACTCGAGGGGTGGGGAGTTGTAAAAGTTCCTTTTTTTTCCTTCTCCAAAATATCAGCGATAACCATGTTCACCTTGGGTTCAGTTTTGATGTAACGACTCTCAGTCTCTGTTGTGGCCTTTCAGTCAGGGTTGCTCAGTGTCGTAGGCTCAGACCTAAATTGTTCCCGCCGATGTTTGCGCCCATGTACTGAGCCATGGTGATGGGTGTTGTGGGGACGGTGTCTGGCGTTCGGCGCAGGCCTACTTTGACCAGGCAAGTTTGCACCCACGCCTCGTATCCTCAGACGACCTCTGTCCATGTTGTGAAAGGCTGTTGCCTCTTCATGGCCTCAGATTCTGTTCCGAAGCTTGTCGCAGTTGTAGAGGAAGTGAACATCTCGTTGAACACTTAGACCGCTTTAAGTTGCGGTCACCCAAGTGGCGGTCACCCAACCTTTATTTAGCCCGTTGTCACTAATGGATTTATACGGTCGCGAAGTTAAGCTCATACCCTGAGGGACACCCTATTCGGTTGGTTGCCGTAGACTTGCTTCTCCAAGATCTCTTATCCGTTCAATTTCGTGCACGCTCATCAATTTTCTCTCCTTCCCCCACCTGAAGCAAAAGAAGCATTATATTGTCCTTGTTATACTTTTTCTTCAAGCTCTTATTATAAGATGGGGTGCGGTTATTACAGCTGCTTGAAAAAGAGATGGGCAGAGAAGGAGCATGCGCTGAAGCCATCTTCCCTGACCCTGCTCCCGTGCCGGTACAGTCTTTCGCGCTGCCCGTTCAGGTCCATGATCAGAGGCCTTTCCGGGAAAAGATGGGCCTGAGGGAGTTTTGTGTGACGTTGCAATGCATTTTTTTTCTCCCGGTTGTTAAAATATTCCTGGAATACGTGGTTCTATCTTAACCGGCTGTCCCCGTGTATCACACTCTTCGGAAACTGGAGCTGAGGACTGTACCACACTCTTCAGAAATGGTCCCAAGGTCCCCTCGTGTGCACTGCTGCTTCTATCAATGTTTGCACTGCTGAGAGGCGGGAAGTTTGTGGGTATTTGTGCGCACACTTGACAGGACCGTTGCGCGTTGCCGGGCGGTGTGGGATTGGTCGGCCAAAGTTGTGAATTAGACCTGATTCCGGGCTGCTTGGATCCAGCGGTGCGTTCCCGTACACGTCCAATTTGTAACGGTACTCCTGGGAAAACGCTTGTTTTCTTTGGAACCAACCCGGGATTCTTTTCGTATGTGACTAGCATTGTTTGCGCACACTGGTATTGTGTGAAGTTTGCAACACTTAAAGCAGTGCAGTAGAGAGTCAAGCTCAACCGCTGACAAGATTTGACAATTTTCAGCACACAATAGTTTCTCAGTTGGATATCTGTGACGTCCTGCTACTGTGTTTTGGGTTCTATTGTTGCGCAGTCTCCAAACTATGACCCCTCGGCAAATGTGGACAACGACTCTTGTGAGATATAGGTCAATGATGCACCGTTTGATTCTGCCGTGAATTGCCTAGTACCAAAGTATCCAATGCTTTGTAACAGCTTGAGTAATAAAGCAGGTTTCCAACTGGGAACATCATACACATCGTTGCATGCTTCTAGTATCTGCATGCTTACGGACAACTGATCATATCAATCCCAGTAAATACCATCTGTATTTGTGCGCCTTTCACAAATTATGAATGTAATGAGAGCATGTGGTGCATACATTCCCATGGCCGGCCCTCCGGACCAGACTGAATCATATTTGATCAGTGCATACCAAGCATTTTTGTCATGTCATACCATGAGGTCATCGCAAACCAAGCACTTTAGCACGGTATGCCATGAGTCAGAAAAACAAAAAATGTTGTAAGCAGGCAAAATCACATATGCCCTGAATTGTCCTTATTTATTGTCCTTATTTATCATTATACGAAAGGTACAACAAACTCCTGCAACCCTTCAAAATTATTATCAAGTGGAACCGAAAATTTTGACATGACCTGTCTAAACATGCTTTTGAAAGAGGTATGAAATCATGTCAAAATTGACACTAAAAGAAAACCTTTAGTCCCTTTGGCGTGTAACATTTTAAAATATATAATTGTGAATTTGGTTGGCGTGGCTCGAAAAAGACGAAGTAGTAGTAGTATCACTAGGAGGACCACCATCATTTCGCCTACGGTTTTCGCTGGCCGCTTCGGGGGAATAAAATACTCTGAATGTCGAGGAGGTGAGAATATAAGCTCAGGCTATATCATTGCGAAACTTGCGAGGATGTTTGATTGTTTGGGTCACGCGCATTGAATATGGGTGCGACGTCATGCCGGTGTACTCTCACAAGCAGTAGGCGATGTCATCGTGGTTGTCAAGTTCTGGAGTGGCATGCACAGGGTCGTATGTCACATCATAGGATCTAGCTAGATACCGTACTCACATTGTAGGTCTGTAAAATAGCGTCATCCAAAATATCACGTTCCCAAAATATTTATTAAAAAAATTCCCAAAGTTTGAGTACCCCTTAATGGTGATCACCTGTTCTTCGAATAACGATTTGAGCCCTGGGAAAATAACGTCTGAAATATAACAGTTAGCGAAGGCAGGATACGCACTCTCCAAAGAACCTCGCAACACTGTCCAAGCAAACCCCGCCCGTCCACCATGAAATCCGTACAGAACACTTTTGATCACGTAAAGATTAAACAGTAAAATGAAAACTGACGAACTTTCTTTGCATCTTATGAGAAGTTCATGGTTTAAACCACGGTCTTGAAACCGTGGTTTAAACCAAGGTGTCATCACTGCGTTTCGCGGACACGATGGAAAGAATTTTCGATCGGACGCTTCGGTTCGGTTTTTTGATCGTGAGACCCGAACTTTCGTGGTTGAGACTGTGGTCGAGTTCAACCAAGGTCTCACTCGACCATGGTCGAGTTTCGTGGTTGAGTTCGACAAACCTTGGTTAGTGAAGGAATATTTTGTACACGTCTACGACAGCGTGTGAGCCGACGTGTCTCGTTACGTGAGACAGTTTTGGACCGTGGTTGAACTCAACCACGAAAATCTCGACCACGGGGGGCTCGGTCGAGATTTCGTGGTTGAACTCAACCACGTTTTGTCGAGTTCGTCAGCCATCGTCATCCGGATGCGGCAGATGTAGAATTGAAAAAATAATTTGGGAAATTCACAGATCGACTCGAATGACGCGCTCGTGTAACCGAGATGTCGAAAAATCGTACGCGACTCCACGGAAGAAACTCGATCGAACTCCCGGTTCGAAAACACTATCATAGGAAATTCGACATCTGCTGCATCTGATGACATACCGTGGTTGAGACCGTGGTTGAGATCGTGGTTGAGTTCAACCACGAAAAGTCGAACTCAACCACGAAAAATCGAAATTTGGTGGTTGAGTTTGATTTTTCGTTGTTGAACTCAACCACGAAATGGACGCTGACGCGACACGGATATCCCCCCCCCACGTAGGCAGAATATTCCGGGGATCTATTCCAAACCGTGGCTGAGTTCGACAAACTGTGGTTGAGTTCGACCATGATCGAAATTCCGTGGTTTAAACCATGAACTTCTCATTAAATGCCTGGCTCGAGCCCCCTCATGGAGCTATTTTACGCCCCGACATTTGGAATAAACATGGCTTGTACAGTCGCATCCTCGCTTCAGGTGTAACGGCGATATGGGCACAGTGATGCGAGGATGCGACCCTGAGCTGATGCCACGGATTGTCGGGTGGCATCCGCGGGAAATCGCGTGAACATTTGGCGCAACGGGGTAACATCCCCTTATCAAATATTGCAATAGATGTCGACTCAGCAAAATGAGTGTCAGGGATATGACCGATGACATATGTGTCATACCTATCATACTTATCATACCTGTCATGTCATGTCATGTCATGTCATGTCATGTCATGCCATGTCATGTCATGTCATGTCATGCCATGTCATGTCATGTCATGTCATGTCATTTCATGTCATGTCATTTCATTTTATGTCATGTCATGTCATGTCATGTCATGTCATGTCATGTCATGTCATGTCATATGTCATATGTCATATGTCATATGTCATATGTCATAATAAATGATATACAGTCGTCAAGTATAGTCAGTACGGTCGACTATGAAATGTACAGTCGGTATGTCTGTCATGTACCTACGGTGCGTGACATCTGGCATCGAGAGGCCAAGCATATGGCATCGAGATGTCGAGGCAAGACAAGTCTTGAAGAACTGAAGCGTTCTGACAAGGCGCGTCTTCGCTTCAAGCATGCACTGAGCAGCATGCGAGCATCAAAGGCTATATTGTCTGGCCGATGCGTCAAGTTCACCTAGTGCTCTCGAGTTCACAACTCGATGGTGGTAATACATACGATGTATGGTAGCATAATGATTCAGGAATAGAAAAGTGCATAATGGGGAATATAAATTATGAGCATTTTTGGGGAATAGATTATATGTCACGTGCCATGTACAAGCGCAAGCGGTTCAGCGTGTGCAATATTTTGCGTCTGGCACACCCCCTTCTTCTAAATAATTTTTTGCATGTAGCATGAAGCATAATTTTTTCCACCATTCGATTCTAAAGCGGTCGTATTCATTAGGTGAATACCTTTCGTATGAGCTATCGATTGGCCCCATCTGCAACCGCATCAGCTTAGCATTCAGTCTCGACTGCAAGCTAAGTTGGTGCGGTGTGAGATGGTTTCAACCACTTGCGGCTTTGTATAATAGGGGTTTTCGTAAGAATCTTCTCACGAAACTTGGCAGTGATATTGTTCATAGCAATATCAGTGCACCCTCAAGATCATATGGCAAGCCGTTGAGTATATTAAAGACGGCCGCGTGCTGGCATGATGCCTTTTGGGTTTGAAACCCAAACCCAAACATGCCAAACAGCGAAGGGCTTCCCGCGAGTTCCAGCGCACGTAACTTTGCAAAATATATTGATAAGATGTATATATTTCACTTTTCTGAAGTGCAAGGTTTGCGATAGCTTGTGCGCGAAGTTAACATATTATTTCTTTGACCCAGATTTATGAGTTTGAATATTACGCTAAAATCTGTGTCAAAGAAATAGTTATACCATTTTGCGCACAGACTTTCTTAGACCTTGTGCTTCGAATCTATCAAAGATGATTATCTTGGCAATATTTCTACGCAGTTACGTGCGCTAGAACGCACGGGAAGCCGTTTGCTGTTTAGCATGTATTGGGTTTGGAAACATTCGAACCCAGGCCCAATAGATCTGCCAAAGAAATAAATTGATGGTTTTGCCAACAAGTTATCTCAGGCCTTGAGCTTCTGAGAACTGAAAGATATATGTCTTGTAAATATTTGTGCATAGCTTCACGCGCTATAACGTACGGGAATTACTTTTCAGTTTGGCATGTATTGGGTTTGGGTAAACTCGAACACAAACCCAATAAATCTGCCAAAGGAATAAATTGATGGCTTCGTGCACAAGGCTTTTGAGGCCTTGGGCCTTTGGCAACTAAAAGATATATATCTCAGTAATACTTTTGCAAAGTTACGTGCGCTGGAACTCACGGGAAGCCCTTTGCTTTTTGGCATGTTTGGGTTTGGGTTTGCATGTACCCAAACCCATGATGTGCAGCACGCGTTTTGCGCATAGCTAACATCAGAGGTTGTGCGTTTGAGGGTGCACCAATATTGCTGTTAGCAATACGTTTGCCAAGTATCGTGCGCTAGAACGTACGAGAACCCCTCCGCTGTTTGAGTTTTTATGCGATGTGCATGAAAGTTATACGGGCCTATCAGCTTAGCTCGCAGTCGCGACTGCAAACTGAGCTGATGCGGCCACGGATTGGCTCAATCAAGAGCTCAAAAATTCCTACCTAGGAGTGTAAATGATATATCTATGTGCGTTACGAACGTTGGAAAATGTTTTCCTAATCTAATTTACTCGCAAACAGTGTGGGGTATACGTGCAGTGAAGCCTTAATATTCACGGCCGTGAATTTAATATTCACGGCCGTGAATTCCAGATTCGGGAGGGCGTAAACCGTACTGTACTGTACGTTTATGTGAAAACTGAAGTCGGCTTGGTTGCAAAGACCTGTCTGGTATTTTCTATAACTCGGTGATTCAGCGACGAAACCTCCTCTGTACTCTACAGTACAGTGACACAGTACAGAGGAGGTTTCCTCGTTGAAACCTCGGGTAAGTATTTTCAGACGTGTTCCCAAAGTAACCAAAAACCGAACGATCGGCGATCGAACGGTTTTTGGTCACTTTGGGAGTGAGATCGTGAGTTTAGGCTTGGTGGCAACACGCGAGGCAACACTAAGTATTTTCAGACGCGGTTCCCAAAGTGACCAAAAACCGAACGATCGGCGATCGAACGGTTTTTGGTCACTTTGGGAGTGAGATCGTGAGTTTAGGGTTGACAGCGCGCTGTCAGTTGCTCAAAAAGTGTTTGCTATGCGTATATGATATGCGTGGTACGCTTGTGCTATGCATGATGCTTTCATGCGGTGCATATGTCGAGCCTTTCACTCGATGCGTGCCCAATGACCCCCTCCCTTGCGCGGCGTCCCAGATTCCATAATGTGCACGGATCTCGCGCGCGCAAAAAATATGTTGTTCCTAACACGCCCAACAATAAGTATGCTAAGTTTCGATGCTTGAGGTCTATTCCTCAGACCTCTACCTCACGCTGCTGGAAAGTGACGTACGGGGTTACTGTCCAGCAGCGTGAGGTAGAGGTCTGAGAGAAAAACATCTGAGCGGACAGTGGTTTGTTCGACGTGAGCACGTGACGGAGGCTAGACACGTCATCATACCACGGATATACGAATGGAAAATATAAAAATTGAATTTCACCAACCAATAATTTGGTGAATATAAACCTTTGGTATATTCACTACATCGCGACCAGATTATTGGCTGGGAAAAATGATTCCCGCAAGACTTTTGGTTATTGGTCATCCAGACCACAGGCTACCATGACCTGGAAGCTATCTTCCTGGAATCGTAAAAAATGTTTATAAATATATATGGTATTTTGTCTATAATACGATTTATACTCATGGCAAAATGTTATGAGGACTGAGAGTGTCACTCGACTGTCACAAGAGAGGGAAATCAGATTTCAACTTGAATTGTCCAGTGTGCCACACACTCATACGCGTGAATATACGTCGCGTGCGTCACGCACGGGTCATTGTCAAAATTCTTCCCAAAAATGACCAATGCAAAAATCCTTCCCAAATGGCTCTAAAATTCTTCCCCAAAAAGACTTTTTTCCGAGAATCCAGAAGAGGGGAACGAGTCTCTATCGTCCACCCTTAGCACTGACACAGATAATACGCAGCCAGCCGCGAAGCTAGAAGAAGAGGCTGCAGAGGACCCAGAAGAGGGGAACGAGTCTCTATCGTCCACCTCCGGCACTGACGCAGATAATATGCAGCCAGCCGCGAAGCTAGAAGAAGAGGCTGTGGAAAACCTGGAAGGAAAAACAGACCTGGGGGTGGACTGTGATCCAGGGTCAGAGGAGGTGCGGAAGTGTAAGCATATAAGTGTGAATGGTCAGGTGCGATGGGAGGCACGATCTGGCGTGCCCCGAACAGGCACGCTGGCGACAATAGGGGATACTGAAGGATCACTACTACTGGTATCTATGCCTACCTGGGGAAGCATTTGGTGAAGGTGTTGGTAGATTCTGGGGCCTCAGATAATTTCATTTCTGAAGCAGCAGTGCAAAGGTGTCAGCTGGCTACGCAGGCCAGTGCCCCGATGAGAGTGACGTTGGCTGATGGTTCAATTAAGTCAGCGGGAGTAATGGCATATACAAAGTTCAAGGCACACACCCGGGCAGGCAAGGACTACATCGAGAAGCAGATGGCGTTGCGGGTGCTACCCTTAGGAATTCAGGTGGATGTGGTGCTAGGAGGCAAGTGGCTCGGCGCAGTCTGTCACCAGTGACCCTGGACTATGCTGGGCATGGAGCAGTCTCCTTTGGAACTAGAAGGAAAGGAGGGGGACAACAACGGGTAACCTTGGAAGGTTGTAGCCCGGGAGTAAGCATGTCCGGGAAAAAAAGGACAGGGAGCGGGCTTGGTGGATGAGGTGTTCCTGTCAACGGCGCAACTAAAGAAGCACCTGGCGCATGCGGAAACCCGACGATTGGCAGGAGAAGGCGAATACTTACCAGCATGGCTCATGATGGCGGCTCGGGGTACCTCGCAGGAAGGAGCATTTGCGGCGGTGGCTACAAGAGATGCGGCTGTGGGGGATGCCACCTGCGTAAATAAAGATTCACGAGATGCGGAAGTTTCTCAAACCTGGAAGCAGCGTTTCAACGAATTCTTTGAGACCTATAAGGAGGAATTACGAGCCTCGCTTCCCGAGAAATCCAAGCTACGACATGGTGTGGATCGCGCGTATGTCCAACTCAAACCCGATGCTCCAGAACCACTTAGCAAGCGCCCTTACAAGATGTCGGTGGAGGAACTGCGTCAACTACGGGAGCGCATCGAGCAGCTTCTGGAGAAAGGGTATATTCGGCCATCGAGCAGTCCCTACGCCGCGCCTTGTTTAATGGTACCCACGCCCGGAGACCCCAAGACACTACGTCTAGTGGTGGATTACCGCCAGCTGAATCAGCAGACAGTACGAGACAGATATCCTTTACTAGACATACAGCTCATGTTCGATGAGATGCAGGGGACTGCATACTTCTCTTCCTTCGATGCAGTGGATGGCTTCTGGCAGGTGCCAATGGCAGAAGAGGACATAGAGAAGACTGCGTTCACAACACAGATGGGTGCTTATGAGTGGTTGGTAATGCCTCAGGGACTTCAGAACTCCCCATCGCAGTATCAACGTCGCATGCAGCGAGCACTGGGACATCTGCCGTTCGTGAGAATCTTCGTCGACGATGCCATTGTGTTCTCACGCACAGTGGAGGAGCACTACGAGAATGTGAAGCTCTTTCTGGAAACTTGTCGGGAGAAGGGAGTATATCTAAAAGCTTCCAAGGCCCAGATAGGTCCTAAGGAGAGTTTGTGCTTCCTTGGTCACACACTCTCTGCAAAAGGTTGTCAGCCTCAGCACGATAAAGTGGCCTCCGTCAAGACCTGGCCTCAGTTGCAGACAGTAACTCAGGTGCGCCAGTTCCTGGGTTTGGCAGGATACTACCGACGATTTGTACACCACTTCTCAGAAATCGCCAAACCACTGACCGAGCTCACCAAGACAGATGTACCGTGGCGATGGGGAGAACAGCAGCAGTGGGCCTTTAATGAGCTCAAAACGGCCTTAACATCATCACCAGTACTGGCATTACCAAATGTAAAGGCGGCAGCAGACGGGTCTGCGCCCTTTTTGGTACAGACGGATGCGAGCGGCGTGGCTCTGGGGGGAGTACTCATGCAGGACACGGGGGATGGCATGAAGGTGATTGCGTATGACAGTAGAGAGTTCTCTGCAGATGAACAAAACTACCATACAGGTGAAATAGAACTGTGTGCGCTCCATCATTGCACAACGGTAACTTGGCGACATTATCTCTGCTTCTCTGAATTCAGACTACAAGGTGATCACCGACCCCTGGAATGGTTAATGTCTCCGGGGCGAGAACTGAGCAGGCGACAGGCGCGATTGTACATGGATTTAGTGGAGGTCGGGGTACCACGCATGGAATATGTAAAAGGAGCCCTGTTGTTGGTACCAGACGCACTGTCTCGCCGACCGGACGACATAGTGAAATCACCACGTGAAGGATTGGCAGAGGCAGGAGTGTTAGACAAGAAGACGGACCTGCCAGTGGGGTTGAATGTGATAAGTGCAATAGATGAGCATGGGTATAATCCTCCAGCTCCAGTGCCAACTTGGTTAGCAACGGTAGAAGGCTGGGTGGAGGGAGCCCTAACTTTACAGGTGGCAGATCGGGCTCTGGATGAATCAAACGTGCGTCAAAGCAGACGACTTCAACAGCAGCAGCAGCAGCAGCACAAGCAGCAGCAACAGCAGCAACGACAGCGACCGCAACCGCGACAGCAGCAGCAGCAGCAGCAGCAGGCGCAGGGGCTGAAGGTCCGTCGTGAAGTATTTGAACGTCTGCAGCAACAATTTGGCGAGTTCGATGTGGATGCGCATTGTGAGCCAGGAGGACATAATCGACTGGTGGAGCAGTATTGGACGAACTGCCTTAATGAGAAATGGAGTGGTAAACATGTGTGGTGTACTTTGCCCAGATCAGAGGAACACCCCAGCATAGAGGCAGTACTGCATAAATATGTGCATGGATGGAGAGCAGATCCTGCGCACACCTCAGCAGTGTTTTTATTACCAGATGTACAATCCCACCTCCCGCAGTGGCGAAGGATCTTCAGAATGGCAGGCATGAGATTGATGGAGGTGATCCCCATGAGAGATGAGAATGGGGGGGGTGTCTCAGCTATATGAGAGTGCGGGCGGGGTACTGCATGATCTGACCGGACCAGTATTGGTGGTATATGCTCCTCCATCACGCCAACAAGTGTCCCGCAATCGCTACCCGCGAGTCCTGCCACCAGTAATGCAGCAAGGGGAGGCAGCAAAGGTGCGAGACGGAACTGAGCCGCCCACAGACTCCACATTTCTTGAAGCACTGCGAGATGAGTATACTCGGCAAGGACCCTCACGAGAACTGCGAGAGCGAGTCGAAGCAGCACCACATCAGGCAGCAAAGGAGTTCCGGATTGTAGGGGATGTACTATGGAGAGTAGCAGCAGGCCGCTATCAGTTGGTGTTGGGAGAGGACTCGCCTCTGAGGGAAGTAATATTTTGGGAGGCTCACGACTCAGTAGCAGCAGGCCATACAGGGCGGGAGAAAACGCTGGAAAGGGTGCTGCGTAGATTCTGGTGGAAGAATGCTACAGAAGATGTGGCGAAATGGGTAGCCTCATGCCCCACTTGTCAGGCGGTGCGTCCACGGACAGCATATCCAGATGGGCTGCTCAACCCACATTCCATTCCCTTGAGGAATTGGCAGGAGGTGGGGGTCGATTTCGTCACGGGATTACCTCTCACAGCGCAAGGAAATGACGCGTTTGTTGCTTTTACCTGCAAGCTGAGTAAAATGTTGCACGTGGTACCCATACATTTCGGTGACAGTTCAGCTCAAACTGTGGCTCGCATCTACTTTGACGCATGGTTTGGAGGCAGCATGGGGCACCCATGAAGATTGTGTGCGACATAGACTCTAGATTTCAGGATGCCTTTTGGAAGGAGCTCATGAGGTTGACGGGGGTACGGGTGGCTTCTACCACACCACACAACCCTCGGTCGGACGGGCAAGCGGAGCACACGAACAGAGTGATTGAAGATATGCTGCGCTCTTTTGTAGGAGCAAACCCATAGGACTGGGATCTGTATGCCACTAATGTAGAGTTTGCCATTAATGATTCACGCAGCGATGTCACTGGCTTCACACCGTTTGAGCTCTGTTATGGGGTATCACCTATGTCCCAGATGGACATGTTCCTGGAGGCTGCTGCCCAATCAGTCCCTGCGCGACGAAAGGGGGGGGGAGTAGGCACGGCGCATGAGATGGCCTCTCGATTTTCGTCGCAATTGCGAGACGCACGGAGGAGGCTAGAGTTGGCGCAGCAGCGGCAGCGGGAGCAGTTTGATCGGCGCCACACCAACCGGGAATACGCAGTGGGTGATCTGGTATGGGTGGAGGCGCGACACCTGACAGAGAAGCTAATGAATCGACAGCTGTGTCGTAAGCTGGCAAAGCGATGGCATGGACCTCTGGCGGTGGTAGAACGATTTCACAGTGGTTTACAGGCGGCACTACCCGAGGCAGATCGCGGAGCACGAGTGGCATGTCGGCTGGCACTACCCCCGCATTGGCAGGTGCATGATGTGTTTGCGCAACATCGCCTCAAACCTTTCGTGCAAGGTGCAGAAGCATTCGCGTCCAGAAGGCGGGTGCCCATACCAGACCCAGTAATGGTGGATGGACAGGCGGAGGCACACGTGGAGAAAATCTTGGCTTACAGGATGCGGAAGATGCGAGGGAAAGCTGTGCCGGAATGGAAGGTGCGATGGACAGGGTATTCAGCAGCGCATGATCAGTTGCGAACACGGGAGAAGATGGACCGCGGAGGGGAAGACCAGCAACTGAAGGAGTTCGAGGCGCGAAGATTGAGTCAGCAGGCGGAGACGATGAATACTGCTAAGTATCAGCGGAACAAGCGTAAAGATCATACATCAGCATACTTGCTGGCACTACAGGGAGTCACCTAAGTATTATCAGACGTGTTCCCAAACTGACCAAAAACCGTTCGATTGCGAATCGAACGGTTTTTGGTCACTTTGGGAACACGTATGATAATACTTAGAGAAAATACCGTACAAGTCTTTTCAATATTTTTTTCTAAGTATTTTCTCTGACCCGAAATTCACGGCCGTGAATTTCATATTCACCGCCGCGAATCGCGGGTGCATGGCGTTCGGGTGGGCCTAAACCGTGTCACGGTGCATGGGGTTCGGGAGGGGCTAAACCGTACGTTTATGTGAGTACTGAAGTCGGCTCGGTGACAACACGCGATATTGAAAATACTTGTACGGTATTTTCTCTAAGTAATTGGCAATCGAACGGTTTTTGGTCACTTTGGGAACACGTCTGATGATACTTATTAGAGAAAATACCATACAGGTCGTCGACCATATCGCGTGGTGTCACCAAGCCGACTTCGGTACTCACATAAACGTACGTAGCCCCTCCCGAACCCCATGCACCGTACGGTTTAGGCCCTCCCGAACGCCGTGCACCCGCGATTCACGGCCGTGAATCTGAAATTCACGGCCGTAAAATAATAAATTGACGGCCGTGAATTTCGGGTTAGTGTAGCGACTTCCTCGTTTAGTAAACCTACCAGAGCCTACAGTAATACCTAACCCGATCTTTAAACAAATATGGACCTGAATCAATCTTCACGTTGCGAATGCGGCCAATTAAACAAGATGGGAAAGCTTATTGAATGCAAACAAGATCCCTCGACTATGGACCACGCGGGCCAATCATGCACCCGGTCCAAAAGAGGCAAGGGCGAGTTGAGATGCGCAAAATGCAGCGGTCAACAAAAAATGGAACAGGCTGCCGTCAAGGAAACCTTTTTGGACGACTTAGATCGTACGCGAGGTATAATAGGTTTCGCAAACACATTCGTTGTCAAGGTCCTATGGACCGGAAATATGGCACGGCTGTTATTGAACTGTAACAGCAACATGCAAGTATGGGTGGGTATGAGTGCAGCAGTCTGGTAACCAGAAGTGCGTGCTTGAGCTCAATGCTCCTCATATACTCTAGTACTCTCACGCGTCGCACGCGTTACCACCATCGAGTTGTGAATTCGAGAGCACTAGGTGAACTTGACGCATCGGCCAGACAATATAGCCATTGATGCTCGCATGCTGTTCAGTGCATGCTTGAAGCGAAGACGCGTCTTGACAGAACCCTTCAGTTCTTGAAGACTTGTCTTGCTTCGCCATCTCGATGCCATATACTTGGCCTCTCGATGACAGATGTCACTTACCTTAGGTGGGTGACAGACATACTGACTGTACATGTCATAGTCGACCGTACTGACAATATGTCAGGGATATGACCGATGACATATGTGTCATACATGTCGTACATGTCATACCTATCATACATGTCATATCATGTCATGTCATGTCATGTCATGTCATATGTTATAATGACATACAGTCGTCGAGTATTGTCAGTACGGTCGACTATGACATGTACAGTCATAATATCTGTCATCCACTCACCATGAGTGACATCTGTCATCGAGAGGCCAGGTACGGCATCTCGATGGCGAAGTAAGACAAGTTCTTGAAGAACAAACTGTTTTGAGAAGACGCGTCTTCGCTTCAAGCATGAACTGAACATCATGCGAGTATCAACAGGCTAATTGGACCAGCCGATACTGTTAGTTCACCCAATGCTCTCGGGTTCACAACCCGATGGTGGTAACGCTTATGAAGCGTGAGGGCATTGAGGTATATGAGGAGCATTGCGCTCAAGCAGACACTTCTGGACACCAGAGACTGCACTCATACCCCACCAAATATCATTGCGTGTTGCTACAGTTCAATAGCAGCCGCATAGTCTTTAAGGTTGATATACAACCTTGACAGTGGTATTCTCCGTCTCACCCTACAAATTATTACCCCATTCATCCGTGTGGATTTGCATATGGACAGCGTATGGACATCGCAAGGACCCATATGGACAACCGTATGGACGGTCTGGACAGATTTCTGGCGAAACCTTGATGCATATGTAAGAACCATACGGACGACGCGTAATTGTGGTGTCCATATGAAAATGTCCCATGGACACCGTAAGGATTTCGTATGGACACCGTATGGACGACCGTATGGACACCGTATGGACAGAACACATGTCCACATGGTGTCCATACGCATGGACAGAGGCACTATCCAACCGCACGGTCACCGTATGGAAGACCGCATGGACACCGTATGGACACCCGGATGGACACCGGATGGACACCGTATGGACAGTCGTATAGACGATCAGAATTCTCTATTCCGCACGTATGGACGAAGGCATCCATACGTATGGAGGGGCCTATTACCCGTATGGATCGGCATGTTCACACGTATGGACGTAGCCGTCCGTACGTATGGACATAAACATGTACATATGAACATGCGGATACGAACAATCAACATATCCAAGCGTATGGACACCTACGTCCGTACGTGTGGACGGTCTTTCATCCGTATGGACGTAGGTGTCCGCACGTCTGGACAGAGTCATTGCTAAAAGAGCTTAAGGATAAGAATAGTAGATATATCCACACGCGTGATTATGTGCGTCCCTACGTGCGGACAGTGATTCGTCCGGATGGACGTAGGTGTCCGCACGCGTGGACGATGGTTTTATCAACATATTTTACCGATCCACGCGTATGGACGTCGGTGTCCGTACGTGTGGATAGCTTATAATAATACAATTCCATGCATATGGACGATACCGTCCATACGTATGAACAGCAATTTCAACCAGTCCACGCGCACGAACGGCGATATCCGTGCGCGTGGACAAAGGTGACCACACGTATGGACTTGCACTTTACCAAGTCCACACGTGCGGATATATTGAAATATTGTTTGAATATTGCACCCGTATGGACTACATACGATTGGGCTCACTTCGCTCACTCCACCCGTATGGACCGAGTGGTCCATACGGTTGGACAAGGAGTCTTACGGCATACGTGTGTGTTTCAGGGTTTGTGCCTGTGCACCTTTCTATTCTATTTCACAACGCAGGCAATGCTGTGTGTATGCGGATGCTACTGCCGGTTAAATGAATATTAAATGCTTTGTGACGGAGTGAAGTGCGGGTATACGAGCAGGCACACTGACATGTTCGAAAGCAGTACAATTTTTAAAAGCAAAAACACGTTTACATCAATCACATAAAGCAAAAACACGTTTACATTAAAATATGTTTACTTTCCTAAATAAACTAAGTACTCTACATACACATATACAGATCTATTACTTAAGGGCTCTACAGAACTATTACTTAAGGGCTCTACAGATCGCTTCCTTGGGGGCTCCGCAAATCCTGCGTGCGCATGTGCATGGTATCGCTTGGCCTGCCTGGCCTGCGAAAAAGAGCGCATGTGCGGGTGTGGGATGGCGCGATCCGGGATCCAATGGTACCTGCAGTGTGCACAACTCACGTCAATAGATGCCCGTCTCACAAACGTGAGTAAACACGAAATCTGATATGCAGTAACAGAGGTTGCGAAAACCACATTATCGTACCGGACAACTATCCTGTTCTTAATAGTGCTGGAGACCTACGATGGCACCGCGCGTCGGCTTGGCTGCTGCGCACATACAACCAAACACCGCCAAGCCCATTCAGTGATTGAGCACATAAGGAATTAACAAGTCACGCACTGCGGAATACATTGTATTCGAATCAGCCAAATATCAACAACCCCATTCAGCAAAAGAGCACTTCAATAAAAGTCGATAACTGTCACTGCGGAGTAGGTTGGATTCGAACCAACACGCGTTAGTCCGTTGATAGCGGAACTCGCGGAATCCACCCCCTCACGCCGAGCTAGTATTAAGGATGCTATCGAGCTGGGAGCACCGCGCAATGGCGCTCACACGAGACTGCTCACCTCAACACAGGGTGCTCGCTGTGATAAATGAAAGCAAATAAAATATGCCAAAAACAAAAAAGCACAGCAAAAAGGCATATGTGTGCTGCCGTGGCGGGGTTGCTTCAGTTCCAAAATTGCTTTTTGCCTCAGAGCCTTACTGTATCGGTAACTTATTTGAAGAGGTCAACCGAACGGAGAAATCGTCAACGGACGGGAGAAATCGCAGATCGATCCTTCGACGATTACTGGATACTCTGTTTATTTTAATTGTCACTCTTTAAGTGTCACTCTGTTTCGCTATGTGACACGGGTGACACAGTCGGGGGGTGCGGGTGCGGGTGTCACTAATACTGCCCATCGCATCGCATGTGTCACGCGTTCGCGATTTTTTAATCGTATTTTTCGATACGGTATTCCCGATCGAATTTCAATTCAATGTGCTGTCCGTACGGGAAACCGTACGCTGTCCATACGGTTTTTATGTTTTTATTTTCCATGAGGTCAGCTTTTTTTTGCGTCCGTGCGTGTAAAAAAACCGTCCATGGGACATGAATCATACGGACAGTCAAGGCTAACTCGGATGGACAGCGTATGGACTGCTAACTGACGTTTCCACGCGTGTGGACAGTTTTCAACAAAAAACGTACAAACACTATAAAGTCGTACGAAAACACGTAATTCACCATGTGCTTTTGCTATCCATCCATGCGGACTGTTCAAAATGTGTTGATATTTCCAACCACATGGACAGACCGTCCATGGGACATGCAGACGTACGAAAATGTGCCAATTCATACGAAAATTCGTACGAAACCCATATGGACAGCTAACTGACGTTTCCACGCGTGTGGACAACCGCTCTCATGGAACCGTATGGACTAGAATGCTTGCGGAATCCACACGGACAACACATAGCGTCCATCCATAATCTAACGTGTGTACGACGAGTTTACAACCTTGACGTAAGTGTCGGTGCATGCGCGCAGATGTGACATGGAACGTATGAACATCGTTGTCCATACGCTAGAAACCTAAGCCGAGCGTACGAACGCCGTACGGACGCCGTACGGATAACGTACGAACTACAAAATGTCATGGCGCGGTACGCTGGCGCGGTACGCTGGCGCGGTACGCTGGCGCGGTACGCTGGCGCGGTACGCTGGCGCGGTACGCTGGCGCGGTACGCTGGCGCGGTACGCTGGCGCGGTACGCTGGCGCGGTACGCTGGCGCGGTACGCTGGCGCGGTACGCTGGCGCGGGGGTACGCTGGCGGTACGCTGTACGCTGGCGGTACGCTGGCGCGGTACGCTGGCGCGGGGGTACGCTGGCGCGGTCGAAGTGGCCGAGCTTCTCATTATACATCGACCTCCTGAAAAGTAAATTCTCTTCACAACGAAACAAGGCGCGGTATATCCATATCTCGGATATGTGATAATTGTATCGATATATGGCTACTGCCCAAAATCACGGTCCTGTCACAAGGACCGAAGTGATTTGGGGCTATCTGCCGCGTTTTTTCGATATAGTTGATATTTGAGTGTTTTGACACCATATTTGGGTGTCCAAGAATTTATTCCGAACCTCTTTTGGGTGCTATACTCGATATGGGCATGATTGTGCTTGAGAGGAATGAAACGCGGGGGTAGTACCGACGAAAATTAAATAAAAATGCCGGTCCTTTCACAAGGACCGGAGTGCCCGAAGCCGCGTACACCTACTAGATGGCTTCCAAATGCATCTAGCAATTAAACATATCATGTTTATGACCCAATAGTGCAAATTAGGACCTTAAAAATCTGTCAACCCATGCATATCTTGTACAACCTGATTCACGGGGTCCACTGCGTGATTTTTGGTGATGGTTGGGGACCGACCACACGCAACTACTATGCGCGAAAGATGAAGGTCCATCGATCGTGGGTTATCGCACCCCCAGCCAGAAATGCAAACGATCGAAGATCTGCTGCGATGCGTCTCGCGGGTAAGATTGTAGGTCGTTTGCGAGTTTCTGTTGTTCCATACGGATGAACACCTTGTTCCGTCCAGACGGACGGCGCACGGCCACCGAATGGACGGCCTATTATGGACCATCCATCCAGTGTATGCCTTACAATGGGAATTCTTTGCAGACAAACCATCACCATGAAGACTGCCACTCAACGCAAAGACCGGTGCAATCAAGTGGGTACGGGGTCTGAAGCGCTCGCGACTAATATGGGACCGCTAGCGAAGAAACTTCTGTAGCAAAAGTACAAGAACTCGAACAAGGTGCGGAAGGTAATTCAGGATGTTCCTTTCATGCCGGCTTGGCTTGCCCGGTACAAAGAAAATGCTGCCCCTTTGGCCATTCGACGACGAACTTATTGCTTGCAAGTTGTGTAGTTGGATCGCAAGGCGGATTTCTTCCGTGAACTCGATGGTAACAGTAGTAGCGAGGATGACCGTAGTAGTTCTGATTCAGATGATTGCGGATGATACACGATGTATTATATATGTAAATAAACCGTATGTGCGCGGACACCTGTATTCACACGCATGATTCCGCTAATCCATACGGGTAAACCCTTATCCACACGCGCGGATGTATGTATCCACACGCGTGTTTCAACAAACTCCAATTTTGACGTCCATACGTATGGATTGGAGAATTCCGATCGTCCATACGTCTGTCCACACGTCGTCCGTACGCATGAGTTCGTTCGTTGACACGCCCCCATGGTGCCCATATATGGCTGATGAAGGGGCAAGCAACGCTCGGGCACACCCAGGCCCGGGTGCAATGGCTGTCCACACGTGCGGACAAGCGCAAACGAGTGGCACGGCACGGGCCTCACACTGTCCATACGCCCGTCCACACGTCGTTCGTACGCGTCGGTACGACCCAGGGACACGCCCCCATGGTGTCCATGTGGCTGATGAAGGGGAAGGAAATGCTTGGGTACACCCAGGCCTGGGTGCAATGGCTGTCCACACGTGCGGACACGCGCAAACGAGTGGCACGGCACGGGCCTCACACTGTCCATACGCCCGTCCACACGTCGTCCGTACGCGTCGGTACGACCCAGGGACACGCCCCCATGGTGTCCATGTGGCTGATGAAGGGGAAGGAAATGCTTGGGTACACCCAGGCCTGGGTGCAATGGGTGTCCACACGTGCGGACAAGCGCAAACGAGTGGCACGGCACGGGCCTCACACTGTCCATACGCCCGTCCACACGTCGTCCGTACGCGTCGGTACGGTCCAGGGACACGTCCCCATGGTGTCCATGTGGCTGATGAAGGGGAAGGAAATGCTCGGGTACACCCAGGCCTGGGTGCAATGGGTGTCCACACGTGCGGACAAGCGCAAACGAGTGGCACGGCACGGGCCTCACACTGTCCATACGCCCGTCCACACGTCGTCCGTACGCATCAGTACGTCCAGGGACACGTCCACATGGTGTCCACATGGCTGAGGAGGGGGCAAGCAGTGCTCGGGTACACCCAGGCCCGGGTGCAATGGCTGTCCACACGTGCGGACAAGCGCAAAAGAGTGGCACGGCACGGGCCTCACACTGTCCATACGCCCGTCCACACGTCGTCCGTACGCGTGGGTACGGTCCAGGGACACGTCCCCATGGTGTCCATATGGCCGAGGAGGGGTAGAAGCGGCATTTCTCGCAGTCCGCACGTGTGGACAACATTTTCCAGTGGTTCATGCGTATGGACGGCACCTATCCATACGGTCGGAGCGTCCACACGCGTAATAAAATCAGGTAAACTAGCATACGTCGTCCACACGGATGCGCACGTATGGACGACGTATGGATTTATCGTATATGGACACCGTATGAACATCACTTTTACAAATTAGACAATTTCACACGTGTGGATTTAGCAAAAAAAGCGTCCATAGGGTGTCCGTACGCTGTCCACGCGTCGGACGGACGGTTTTCCACGCGTGCGAAAAGGCCAATAATTTGTAGGGTCAGGCATAGAACGAGGACATAAGAGTGTGTGCAGCAGACGATATATTGTATATAGATTTATATATTGTGTGTGTGACAGGTTTCGCGCATACATACCGGCGACAGAGCTCGCACATATACTAATATATCGAATATCTACAAGTGAATAACAGCATTTGCTGCAACATCGTCAGCAAACGGAGTGCGCGATAAATCATCATCGCGAACGTATTCGCAGCTAATATCATTCGCAGTAACATCGTCAGCAAATAAGCAGCGACAAGGTGTGCGCACAGCGTACGGATCGCACATACATGCTGTCAACATTTCGCAGGGTTGGTACGGTATGCGAGATACGGACGCGCGATCGAAAAATAATCATCAGTATGTATGACTCGCATCAACTGCGGCAGGACGCACGGGGTTTCGTTATACGCGCGATCGCATTCATACCATGCGACATGCACCGGCGACAGCGATGTTTGCTAATAATCCGCACGAATCGTTCAGTGCAGCGCACGCATATGATAATTTCGTTATTTGCAGATGATTTACACGAATCGCTTATCGACGCGCACGTACGATGGTTTAGCTCGTCAGTGCGATGCGCACCTGCTATGATTTCATCTTGTGCAGGGGACGCGCGATTGAGGGCGCATGATCCGTGATGCATCTACATGCAGCGCGTCATACATTATGTGTTGCGCGCGCACATAGCATGCAATCATGATGTTCGTTCAATACTCGCAGATGTACATACAATATTTGCAGTCGGACGTACAATTTTACATCAGATGAACATTGATGCTGCGCAGTGATATGTGTATTATACCAATCATCAGTATACACACATATGCTGTACAATAATAGTGTGCACTGTCATCATCATCATACACTTATTATGGTATACACCATGCAGCACAATTCCACTATTATAATACATGCTGACAGTGAGTGATAAGTTAATACACTTATACCACTAACCACAAGTTATTATTATTACCACACACTACAACTTGCCATTATATTGTAACTTGTGCACCATTCATACTGTTATAACAATCAGTTTGGTCACAAATGCTTGGCATACATGCACACATATGCATATCCAACTTGATCACGATAACAGTTGGCATATATATACATATACAAACAGTGTATCATGGAAGTATTGCAAGATTAAAAAGTAAGGACTTATCTTGAAATCACCATTTAGTTTTGTTGATCGATTTGGTGACTGTCTGTCCGCGCCTAACCGACCATAGGTTTGTACCCTATGGAACCGGGGGTTGATCAAGCAATACAACTATGCTACACTGTAAATATGCACATGTTACACACATACTACGGGATACACTTCGGATGCTTTGAATCGTCACTCTGACGCACGATACGTGTGGATCAATCAGTATTCCAGCGTCAATCTGTATCACGAAACGCAATTCATTGAACCTTGAAACGTCACTCTGAAATACGATACGAACTTCAAAGGGGGCTACATCCTAAGAACTGTAAGGTGAGGGACTAAAGTGGACTCAGTTCCCCCCAATAACCTAAAAATACCATGAGGGACGCCTCAAATCGGTGTAAGAAGACTGGTACCAGCAAGAAGCGACAACAACAAAGACATCATAGACATATACAAAGGTATGCCCGTTGTGAGGTCACAACTCTTTTAAGAGGGGAGATCTGTCAGGGTCATGACCGATGACATATGTGTCATACATGTCATACGTGTCATACCTGTCAGACATGTCATACCATACAGGATCATGACCGATGACATATGTGTCATACATGTCATACGTGTCATACCTGTCAGACATGTCACACCATGTCATGTCATGTCGAGTCATGTCATATATGATAATGACAGTCGTCAGTACGGTCGACTATGACTGTACATGTCGTCAGATGATAAGTCACATCATCTGTCATTATTCAAGGAAAGACTTGAATGACACCTGTCATCGAGAGTTCGTACGTCGAACTCGAAGATGGCAAAGCAAGATACATCTTGAAGTAACAAACAAGAACCATCTTTGCTTTAAGCATGTGCGGAACACGCATGCGCAGTATGAACGAACTATTCGTTCTTACGATACTGGTCGTTCAACCAACGTCTCGGGTTCACAACCCAATGGCGGTACCATCTATGCGATGGGAGACGTATGGTATAGATGAGCGAAGCGTTGTGCTTCAGCAGTATCTTCACACAGAAGTTCTGCACCTCATCCCGCTATTATCTAACACTTGTGTTGCCGTTCTACAACGCAGTGTTTACTTGTATTTTATATGATATATTGAGGGCTTGCTTATCTAGCCCTAACACAAATAACAGGTATACCCCTACATTCTGGGAAAATCAGAAGACGTCTAGAAGACGTCTTCTGAACGTCTTATAGACGTCTTCGTAGAAATGACGTCTTCTGGTTTCCAGAATACGTCTTCTGAGTGGAACGTCTTCTGGAAACCAGAAGACACTCTTCGGGGAAGACGTGCCGAAGATGTGCGGAATGTCTTCCGGAGTTCGGAAGACATCTTCCCGGAAGACATGCAAAGGGCAGTCTTCCCGGAAGATACCCGGAAGATGTTCCGAATGTCTTCTGGGCCAGAATACATTCTGACATGTGTTATCGACACATATGTGATGATTATGCAATTTGGCCACATAGCTACTTCATACCACACGTACACACACGTACACATACCCCTCAGCCCGGGATGGGGAAATAACAAAATAACAAGAAATCAAACCACATAACAAGAAATAAGTGTTGCAGGTGTTGGATAAATAACAAAATAACAAGAAATAACACAAATAACAGGTATACCCCTCAGCCCGGGATGGGGAAATAACAAAATAACAAAAAAAAACACCACATAACAAGAAATAAGTGTTGCATGAAATAACACGAATAACAGGTATACCCCTCAGCCCGGGATGGGAAAATAACAAAATAACAAAAAATAACACCACATAACAAGAAATAAGTGTTGCATGTGTTGGATAAATAACAAAATAACAAGAAATAACACTAATGATAGGTATACCCCTCAGCCCGGGATGGGGAAATAACAAAATAACAAGAAATAACACCACATAACAAGAAATAAGTGTTGCGTGTGTTGGATCAATAACAAAACAACAAAAAATAACACAAATAACAGGTATACCCCTCAGCCCGGGATGGGGAAATAACAAAATAACAAAAAATAACACCACATAACAAGAAATAAGTGTTGCATGTGTTGGATTAATAACAAAATAACAAAAAAAACATAACACAAATAACAGGTATACCCCTCAGCCCGGGATGGGGAAATAACAAAATAACAAGAAATAACACCACATAACAAGAAATAAGTGTTGCATGTGTTGGATGAATAACAAAATAACAAGAAATAACACAAATAACAGGCATACCCCTCAGCCCGGGATGGGGAAATAACAAAATAACAAGAAATAACACCACATAGCAAGAAATAAGTGTTGCATGTGTTGGATAAATAACAAAATAACAAAAAAAAATAACACAAATAACTGGTATACCCCTCAGCCCGGGATGGGGAAATAACAAAATAACAAGAAATACCACCACATAACAAGAAATAAGTGTTGCA